>CM076579.1:1516848256-1516905142 GCA_034641835.2 Pinus albicaulis
CCGTTAAATTTCGCCTTTGGGCTAAAATTCGCCCCTAAAATTTTCCTTGAAGGTACGTTGGCTGAAGACCACATCAGTAATTTCTACCTGGCCTTACAAATGATGAGGGTGCAGTCTGATGATGTAGAATTCTGACTCTTTCCCCACACCTTAGAAAATAAAGCTGCTACTTAGTATCATTTGTTTCCTATCACTTCCATTTCCTCCTGGGAGAAATTCCGATGCACCTTCCTCTAGAAGTTTTCATAAGACAAGACTCCTTCTATGCTCCTCACAGAATTGATTACTTTGAAGTGCCAGAAGAAGGGGAAGTTAAAATACTTCAACTAATGCTTTGCCACCATATTGAGAAAATTTCCCTTGAACATGGCCCTGGATGATTCCATCACCATCGATTATTACACAAGGGCCCTCCCTCAGGATATTGCCGTATTCATGAAATGTGAGGCTAGATCCACCTTGGAAAAAAACTACACCACCACCCTTGCCTTCGAAAAAGACATGCTTTCCATAGGAGCCATTGATCATGATAGCCAAGATGACCAAAAATCGGCTGGGAAAAGAACAAAACACTCGGCCCATAAATCTGGAGACAAGGATAAAGACCCTTTTGATTTCAAGCGCATCGCGAAATCCCTAAAGCACTTGATGAATGAAGTCTCGCATTTGAAGAGGAATAACAATGACTCCATCTCAGGTAGAAAAATGCATAAGCCTTTCTTTAGGAAAAACAACCTCACGACTATTTTCTCTCTGCCGAACCCCAATACAAGCCTCAATGTAGAAGAGACCGATAAATATAATTTCTTCTCTTTCCATCAAGCTTCCCACTCAGAAAAGACCTGCCCTAAATGAATTAATAGCATGAATATTGTGGTAAATCAGCTCGTAGAAGATCATATGGTGGGAGAGTTAGAAGAGGAGGCCAACTCAGATGGCCAGGAAGTCTCTCCCATGGATGAGGATCTGGGATCTACAGTCCTTGCCTTTGAAATAATTCATGGGGGAGGACCTCCCCCCGTGATGGAAATAAACCTAGATGATGATTCCCAATCCAACCCCCCCCCCCGAAATTATAGCCTAAGGAGCAAAGGCTTGGTTTCATATCACTCTTTCAAGGAGAAGTGGAAGGATTTCCTGAGGAAAATTCTGCCACCAAACAAGGAAAACCAGACTGCAACTCCTAAAAAATTTAGCCCTGCTGCTGCCTAAGGCAACCCCAAGTCTAGGTTGTCATCAAGTTCACCAAGCACCTCTGTGGAAATTCTCTCACACCCAGAACTTGGATATAACATCATCGAATACATGAAGAAGACGCGAGCCAACATATCCCTCTACGAGCTCGCCCAGATAGCCAACCAATGAGACTTGATTCTCAAATCTTTCGCTAGTCCATCTCCAATGAGAAAAACCACCTCGACAGCCAAATTTGTAAGCTCCACATCCTCCCAGGCCTCGGTGGACCTCCAATACATCGTAAATGTCATCAATGTAAACTCCCAAGGATCCACACCCCCTTTCCTTTTTCCTTTCGAGATCTTCAATTTCAAATTCCAAAATTGCCTCATCGATTCTGGTGCATCCACCAATGTGTCTGTCTGCAAGAAGTTGAACATCCGTCCAGATAAGACTGATGCCAAGATCATTCAACTCAACAAATCCCAGGTCCCCATCATGGGAAAATTAAATAACGTCCTGATTCACCTGTCCTTGGAATCCAGGGTGCATTAGTGCATTGACATATTTGTCGTGGAATTCCCAGAAGCCTACGGTCTACAATTGAGCTGACATTGGTCAAGAACACTACAAGGATACTTCGCCACTGACTGGTCCCACTTGTGGCTCCCATACAAGGGCAGAAATAATCAGATCCGGGTTGAGAGCGAACCTTACATGAAACACACGATGACCGACCTCGAGGCAACTAACGAACTCATCAGATTTGTGCAATAAGAGCTAGGAATGTGCTTCTTAGAGGTTTCTTTCAGTTTCTATGAAACCTCTCAATCTCCAGTTGCCCAGGATACCCAGTTAGAGCTACTCACATCTACTGTTTTCCACCCTGTCGTGCCAGAGAGACCACCAGATGTCTCCGCCTCGAGTACCCCTTCTGTTCACACATGTGATCTTGAAAAATATGAAGAGAACGTCTGGACCCTATACTACGACGATTCCAAGACCCACGATGGGGCCGGTGTGGGCTGCATCTTGTTAGATTCCCAAAAGAATAAGTTCCTAATCTATTGCCAGTTGGAATTCCAGTGCACCAATAATACGGCCGAATACAAAGCATTGATCCTTGGTATCTGTTAGGGTCCTATAATAATAGGGATCATAATTTTGAATTGGCTATGTGAAGTCTTGTAATATTTTACATACCTTTGCATTTCTGCAAATGTTTTCCATATTAAAAAATTAAAAGAGGGTATGTCCTAAAAGAATAATCAAAGGAACAAAAGAAAAAAAGATATAAAATGTGAACCCCATAAAAACAAGAAAAAAAACATTTCTAAAAGTGTTTCACATTCAAATGCCAGTTCTCTTAGTTTACTTTACTTTTGCAAATAAATTGTGTGCAGCTTGTTCAAAATTCCACAAAATTCATGATGATCATGCAATCTAATCTTGATCATTCATGCCTTTAAATTTCATGTTATGATAGTTAGTGAATAAAGATCTTACCAAACCATTTAATCTTGGCAAATATGTAGTTAGGTAGAGAATAAAAATGATCTCATAAGTTTAATATGAGCCACTGGAAGAAATAAGGTTAGAAATAAGTTAATTTTCTTATCAAAAGAAAATAAAAGGGTCAACAAGCTCAAATGCACCCAATAAAGGAAAGAAAAAAATGTTAGAATGAGAAAAAGGGTAGGTAGAATACTTTTTAGAAGTTATAGAAACATCATTTTGTTTATCCCTTATCAAAAATATCTTTCTAACCCTTTCCCCTCCTAAAAACCTTTTTCCCCTTTGAAAATCCCCTTTCCCTTGCTAAAACCCCTTTTCCCCCTTAAATAAAACTTTATGTTTTCATAAAAACAAAAAACCCACTTTTAAATAGTCCAAAAGCACAAAAATATTAATCGGGCCCCACTTTATTTTCCTTTTGATTTAAACCCTGTGCTTAATATATTTCCCAACCCACCTTGATTTAGCTTCCCGGCTAATAGATTTCACAACCTCCACATATCTATTTCCCGAATCCACTTCTTTGAAAGCGCACAACTTCCACCTGTCGTTCGACCGTCGCTGAATAGATCTAATGTCCAATAATCCATATTGCATCACCTAATGTTATATGTTTAATGCCAATAGGGGGCGCGGGGGGGGGGGGTGAGAAATGGGTTGTTTTCTCTGCCCATTCCCCTGCCATGCCTTGCCTACAGGTTTCATCACACCCCCTCCTTCCCAAACCACCAAACCACCCTTCGACATGCGATAAACCACCCACGCCATGAGATAAACAACCAAGTTTAAAAATTATAAAATCCCACTTTTCCATTCATTTCTCTATCTCTGTGACTTGTGGGAAAATCTGAAAAAATCCATTTCCAACTAGAATTGAAGCCTGCCGCTATTTGGACCGCTTCTACAACAAAATTCTCTATATTCCAGGTAATTCTAATACCCGCCACCATCAATTAAGCTAATTAATTAATAAATTGAATCAAACAGATGGCTTCCCAAAGTGTCCAAATTGTAAACCCTCTGCAACCACCCCTATTAGATGTCAATGACACTCCTTTGGCCGATAGATACTTTAAAATAAATGACACTATGACTGATAGCAATCTTTTGGAACTCCATTGCTGGAGCCATGACAAAGTTTTTGATCAGGCATATGACATTCATCTGTGGGACTCCAACCTACCAAATTACACATTTCCATAGACCTACTAGTTCCCTGGAGTCATCAGACTGTGCCAACTCATCTATTTTCCAAATGAAAGAGCCATTGTCACCCCTGACCAAGAAATATTAATTAATATCACTGAGTCAATCCATTAACCAAATGCTGCAAATTGTTAGCCTCTTTCATAAAGACAATTATAAATCTAAAAATACATAAATTAAATAATGTAAAGTTAGGATAAATATATTTATTAAAGAAGAATATTTAATAAATATTAGAGATACTTAGAATTATAATTTTGTTAGTAAAAATAGGACTCTAGAATAGAGTCGTTTCCTAGGCTCTAAAATAGGAATAAATTTAGTAGAATGGTTAGAAGGTCATTGATTGTAAATGGACACTTGTTGGTTTTCCAAGTGATCCAAAACTAAATTAATTTAGGACATAGAGCTTATAAATAGGTTAGTTTCCTAATTTCATTGGAGTGAGATTTTACATTTGTAAACTCCTGCAATTTGTTATGTAATCTCTTTTCCATGATCAATAAAAGTATGTGTCTGAGGACACTTATGAATATACCTGTGGTATTAGAGTTGTAGAGTAGCCAAATAAATTTTTATCATAGCGAAAATACCAAACTGAAGATACGCTCTACACTGGGAAAAATTATGGTTATGGCCATTAGCCGGAGCCACAGGTCGACATAAGTACGTTACCTTGTTGTGCGATTGAAGGAATGCAGTGGGAGATATAGCTGGAGTCACCAGAAAACATATATTTGTGATCATCGACAGTGAAAGAAACCGCAGCCACCAATTGAAAAAGACAGTGAGACTTTTCAACAAGAAAAATGGACGCGTTGAAAGGTATGTGTGAAGTCTGTGTTTGCAATAATTGGACCGTAACCTGTAGAATTTGGCATGGTGAGATTTATCAGAGCCGAGTATGAGCTTAAGGGTTTAGGAGTGGAATATTTTCTGTGTGTTTTGTGCACAAATTGAGTGGAAGTAATTTTGGCATAGCATTTTGGGGTTGTTGTTGTTTGAGTTGATCTAGAATGTTGTTGAAGGTTTTAACGATTTTTCCAGCCATGGTAGATGATATTGTATGATAACAGATCTTGGTATTCTATGGTGGCATCAACATGGCTGGTGACATTTTGTGATGTGTCGCAATGTGTTGAATGCCTTCTTGTTTTATTGAAATTTGATTGGATGTACTAACATAGACCTGGATTGGAAACTTTCCAGATCTAATATTATTTTCATTTATGGTTTCTATTGCCATAAAATCACTCATCTCTCAGCAAACAATTGGTTTCTTGGATTTCATATATATATATATATATATATATATATATATATATATATATATATATATATATATATATATATATATATATATATATATATATATATATATATATATTGTGGGCACAATGCCAATGGATGCTTTTACTTCTACAGTACCAATCTGTAGATCTTCGGATTTCTAATCAGTGGTAAGCGTTCTAATCAATCAATGTTCAAAGCATCTTCACTCTGAATGCAACCACCATTGGATGGATTTCAAAAAAAAAAAAAAAAAATTAGGAGTGGAATTTATTGAGCAAATCAATATTGGAAGGGTGAGTCATTTGAAGTAGCATTTGAATTCTTAGCCTCATATCAAATGTTACCCTCTTAACTCCTCAGTCTTCTTCAGTCTTGATTTGGTTTATGGAAAGCTTAAATTTGATAAATGCCTTACTTCAAAGGAAACACTGTGATGAGATCGTTGCCAATGTGGTGTACATAGCTACACGTCGGAAGAGAATTATGAGAGCACTAAAACCATCGGAAAACGGTTGGCGACTATTGATACGTAGAACTTTGAGACTGATCCAATGTCTTTCAAAGCGTGGAGTTGTTTGATTGATCCA
The DNA here is from genome assembly GCA_034641835.2 of Pinus albicaulis. Classification (NCBI taxonomy): domain Eukaryota; kingdom Viridiplantae; phylum Streptophyta; class Pinopsida; order Pinales; family Pinaceae; genus Pinus; species Pinus albicaulis. The sequence continues at coordinate 1,516,854,034 of CM076579.1, forward strand.
CGTGGAACCTGCAAGTAACGTTAAGCTGCATTGAAGCGTTGATGTGTTTTATATTTAGATAAGAAGTGCCAGACTCTGTTTTGGTGCAAATCACTAGATCGTTGCAAGTTTCAAGTGATTTCTATGAAAGTTTGTTGTTTTTAATTAAACATTGTGGGGATTAAAATGTATGTAATTGATAAAGTATCCCAGAAGAACATGTAGAGTTTCTAGCTGGTAGAAATCAATTACATATTCTTGAGAATATAAGCACAATCTCATCAAAAATTGTGTAGCTACTACCTTTGCAGTGAAAGTGTAGGATTATTTAATTTTTCCCACATCATAATGTGCGAGTTTTGATATTTGCGTGAATGGCATTTGTGTGGAGTTCGAGGAATGGAAATAGTTCTTTTTGAAGATTCAGTTTTTTTTTAGGAGAATGTATGTTTGATGGAGAATTAAAAGGAGATCAGATTTTGAATCCAAAAAATGATCACACATGATTACCATGGAACTATGTTTTTGAGATTGGAGAGATAATTTTTAATTGTAACTTTTTATGGAAATAAGGTGAGAAGAGAAGTTTGGAGAAGCATATTTTGTATTATTTTGGAGTAATAAGGGTGATGTTTTGAGATCTTTGGAGAGATAAGTGTTCTTCTTTTAAGTGGAGTAATAAGTTGTAATTTGGGGAAATAAGGTGTGAGCAATCAGTGCACACGATTTTTGAAGACATTTGTTTCCAAAGTTTGCGAGCGTGAAATTCTCATTGTTTGAAAAAACTTAAATACCAATATTGTAAAATATGAAAGTTCGATGATCTCAATACTCAATAAAGACACCTTATTTGTGGTGTTCAAGTGTCCTAGATCCACCCGAAATTGAATAAGGGGATCTTAGGTACACCATGTGTGTGTTTGTTGATGGCACGTATTTTTATGGCTTGATGATTTTGCTTGTGATTTGTGTCTAGTTTTGACACATAAATGATATCATTTAATGCACACATAAAATTCAATGCAAGCAAGCACAACACTGGTAATGAAGTAGCTTCAAGGAAGGATAATTAAACTCAACACTTGCATCTACACATCTACAACAAATAATCAAAGTTTTCAAATCGGCATTCTACTTCAACAAACATATTCACTCAATACAATCAAGTTCATGAATCTGGACACTCCATCATTTCAAAGCAAAGTCTACATCAACATCCTTGCAAATACATTTAAGAACTTGTAATCAAATTCATTGTTTTAAGTGAATCATTAAAAATTCATTGTTAATGAATTTTTAAAAGGACAAGTGAATTCATTGTTTAAGTGAATCATTAAAATCATTGTAAGATTTCTTGGGTGCATTTTTGACAGTGTTCGACACCCTTTCTTTAAGCAAAATCAAGTGAGTGCACAAGTTTTAACTCTAAAGAAAACAAGCAACAAGTTCACATCTCCTGCAAGCGAGCGTGAGTATTCATTCAAGCAATTTGCGTCACGACATTACAAAGTTAAAACCTTCAAGCGAGCCAGAGTGAATTTCATTGCAGCAACTATCAAAGTAACTACACAAGTTCAACTCTAACACCAATTAAGCAAGTTGAGATCGACATCAAGCGAGCGTGGTTGTTCATTCAAGTGAGCGTGAAATCATCAAGTAAGTCAAGTGAGCGTTGTCATCATCAAGCAAGCATGAATTCCAGAGTTTAATCAAGAAAATTCTACAATTCTAGCAAGTGTTCCAAGCAAGCGCAATAAGCAAAAAATCAAGCGAGCGTGCCATTCAAGTGAGCCTGTCATTCAAGTACCAAAATCAAGTGAAACAATTCAAAGCACGACATCTCTGACAAGAGAGACTGATTTCAAGTGTGCAAGTTTATATGGTGCAAAATATTCAGTTGTTAAACATTCTTCACAGTTTGATCATCTCAAGTGATGAAGACATGGTTCAAATCAACAAAGAAACTCTTGCTGATATTTCACAGCATATACAACAAACAAAAGAAACCATTGAGTTTATTCAACTAGAGTCGCAACTTCAAAGGAATGAATTGCAATAAAAGAGTGATACTTTCAAGTTTTTGAACCATCCAGATGATAATTCATTCATTCAAACAGCTTCAAGTGTCAAAGTTGTTCCAGTTCAAATTTCTTCCAAGCCCATCATCAAGCCCTGGGAAGAAATTCAAAATAAAAAGAATCAACGAGGCTTAGGATATGTCAATGATGACACCATCTTTCATATCCTAGATTATTCCAAACCAATTCAATTCGTCAGTGCAGGATTTCTTGCACAAATCACCTCAGCAAGTTCTGAGAAAGTTGCATACAACCAACAATGCACACAACCCAAAGTTGCAGACAAATAGAATTGCATGCAACCTGAAGTTGAAGTCCAACGGAGATGTTCTCATTGTCAAAAAACCGGTCATATGGAAGATCAATGTTTTGATCTCCATCCTTGTTGCCATTGTGGCAAACTAAATCATTCCTCAGAAAAATGTCGCAACCAACAAAAATCAGCCAGGTTGAAGATACAATATGAATGGATCGATCCTTGGAAATGGTCATCCACAGTCAAAAGATGGTCTTAGTTCTACAACCGAATATAATCACACATAGTTCATCCAACAGTGAAAATATGATGGTACTCTCATGCAGTTGAACAGGGGAGTACAACAGTGTAAAACTCCTAAACCTGAAGGGGGGAGTTCAGGAAAAATTTCCAGAGAAGTGTCTCTCCTTTCAGCTGACAAAGGGGGGAAAATGTCAATTAAATTGACAGTGGTTGTCAGACTGAAAGTCTCGAAAAAACCAGCAAAAGCAGCTAGTGGCCATCAACAAATTTCCAGTGGGCAGTCGACAGCAAAGAAGCAGTGAGCAGTTTTCAACACAGCAAAAGCAACAGGAAGTTTTTTTTTTACATCATCAGCTAGTGGGCATTCAAAAAAATTTGTCAGTGGACAAAGGATTATGATTTCACGCAAAGGATAGATGGTTCATTTTGCAACTTGGCATGTGATTGAGTTATCAAGCAACATTCAGAGATGAACCAGACATACAACTGACTCATGGTCTCTTCAGATTGAAGATTTTTTCAGCATCAACTTGAGAACTTGGAAGATGGTTCCTCATTCTTATTTGGATTTATCCTTGAGGGGGGGAATGTTAGCCTCTTTCATAAAGAAAATTATAAATCCAAAAATACATAAATTAAATAATGTAAAGTTAGGATAAATATATTTTTTAAATTTAGAATATTTAATAAATATTAGAGATACTTAGAATTAGAATTTTGTTAGTAAAAATAGGACTCTAGAATAGAGTCGTTTCCTAGGCTATAAAATAGGAATAAAGTTAATAGAATGGTTAGAAGGTCATTTATTGTAAATGGACACTTGTTGGTTTTCCAAGTGATCCATAACTAAATTAAGTTAGGACATAGAGCTTATAAATAGGTTAGTTTCCTAATTTCATTCGAGTGAGAATTTACGTTTGTAAACTCCTGCAATTTGTTATGTAATCTCTTTTCCATGATTAATAAATGTATGTGTCTGAGGACACTTATGAATCTACATGTCCATCAAAACGAGAGGGAATGCCTTTATCCATTGAAACCCTTACTAAGATTTACCTAAAGCTACATTTTCCTAAGAGATCTCAAATCTTTCAGACTTTCCTCCCTGAATCAGCTCAAATTCCTAAAATAAACCCACCATACTGCGCTACCATGTTCCCTGAATGAACCAAACAAATTGTGATCATGCTGTCATGTATCCTAGGGTATTTTACTGATGAATGGGTAGATGAATCCATCATTTTTTTTCTCTCTAATTTTTTCACAGGCCATCCTCCATCTATACTTTTCAACTTTGCCCAATTCCTGGAAAATACACTGCATAATCAACTGATCAAACTGCTAGAAGAAGGAGTGTTCAAATACTCCTCAGTATTATTTCATTTGTTCATATATTTTCAGTCAGAAAGGTTTACGGTCAACCTACAAAAACTAGACACAGAGGGTAATCCCCAGTCTATTATCTTTTGGACATATTTGATCATAAAGGATTCCAATGAATTTAGTTTCAGAGACTTTATTGATTCTTTTGTATACCCATTGGTTAATATTCGTAGAAATAGTATTCAACCCAAAATCAGTGATGAATTTAGGAAAGTTCTACAATTATCTGCCCAGAGTAAGACAAGAGATTGGTATTTATACTAGAATCACACAGAGATCAGAGTGTATGGAAGCCAACTAGTCCCTTACAAGCTTCCCAAATACCTCCCAATGAGGATATTTTCTTTAGAGTACATCAGACAAATCTTGAATTCTGATGAGATAAATTTCATTTTAGCCAAAAAGAAAACCCATTTCAAGATAGAAAAACCAACTAGGGCCTTTTATATGCAACAGTAGGAATGCTGGAAAGGAAGCAGACAGATACCTACAAGAGTTAAAGTTTAGCAAAAGTTTCAAATGGTCATATCATGCCTTGGGTGTTGTTAGCCACCTGTAAAATTTGATTATCCTAAAGGGTGGCTAAATCTGTTTTGAGCCTTCAAGGAACAATTTTCAATACTAAAAATTGTTGGCTCTTGAAGACTCTTGAAGGCCTCATGCCTCTGTCCAAACCTTCACTACTGTTCCCATCTTGAAAACTCTGAAATCCTGCTAAATTCCAAAAAAGAGTACTACTGCAAGAACCATTTTCCCCTTCCTCCTCTTCAAAAACTACCCTCTTTTTCTATCCCTCCATTTCCCATGAAAACCCCTCATTTTTACGTTTATCCCCTTTCCACTTCATAAAAAACCCTTGATAAGGATTTAAGACTCTCTCTTAACCTTATCGGAAGCCTCAAATCCCTTTCAAAATCCTTAAAAAACCATTAAAATGCATATTTTCTATGTGTTGGACTTAAGCCCCCTTCGGCCAAGTCCCTAACCCTTTTTATCCATGCGCCCTAGCGCTAGAAGCTGGCGCTGAGCCAGTCGGGCGCTTATCCGTTTTAACAAATTTTCCGCCTCGAAAAACATTAAAACCTTTGTTTTAATTGAAACTTTGGATTTTTAATTATTTCGCATTTATTCCATTGGTTCCATTTTTAAACCGTTATGCATCGTCGATCTGATCTACAGATCGGACAGTGAAGAGTGCGTCTCCTGGAGGTCCCCGCCAGCTGTTCACCACTCTAAAAAACCTGCGATATCCATCGCACCAACTTTGGGCGAAAACTGTTTTCCCCCGATCGCCAGCGATTCCATACACTTGCCGCCACGTGTCCTGGGTAATATTTGTGAAACCACCATCCATCACGCATTAAATTTCTCCATCGCGCATAAAGTTCGGACGAGGATGCCCAGTGATATTGACCACAGCCGTCGGATCCGAACCCGCTCATCCGACGGAGATCGCTCGCCGAAGATGTCCGATGGTTAACCAAGATACACATGTGATAACTGGTCTATCGTACAGTGGCAACAACAACCTCCACCGTCAATCTGATCTGCAGATCGACGGTCCACGTTTCATCGCCCTGTTTCCTCTGTTTGACTTTCAACCTCCGTCGTCGACCGTCGATCTCTGCGCGATCGACAGCTCAGATTCAATCTTCTTCCGCCCATTCTATGATATCTCCCGATTAATCCTGACCATTGGATGATGCCATCCAATGGCCACGCTTCCTCCAGACGTCCTTTGAAGCAGTCAACCTATATTACGCAGGATTTTGTAATTATTGTTTGTATTTTGCAGGGTTTTAAGTGATTTTCCGCCATTTCTAAAGAAAATTCAAAAGCAGAGGGTGACAACCCTCTCACCTTCGATTCACCTCAGAAATCATTCGCAGGTTTCCATTTTCATGTTTCATCGGTGTTTATCCAAGCACTGATGCCACATAACCCTGTGTGACCCTGCATATCAGCGAAAACCATGGATTTAACACAGTGAAAGAGTATCAGCGCAGAAAACCAGAAAGATACCAGGATAAAACACAGTTTACAGAAAATCTAAAGTGTTCTATCAATAGGAATGCATCCACCACCACATCTGAGGAAAATTGATTCCTCTCATCTACCACAGTGCCACCTGTTCCTCAAAGTACTCAATCAGAGGCCGAAGTTATTGATCAAATGAAGATTTTTTGCCTTAGCACAATGAGAGAGTTACTTCTACAGGGAATATTAATGAAAATAATATCTGCAAAGTAACCCCAACATCACACAGAGCCTCAAAGGTCAACAAAAGCTCCCACCGAGCTTAATCTTTATGTAGAACATTTAATACAGAGTACACCAATGTAAGTTTATTCATTGAGCCCCTCAAAGGCCAAAAAACCATTAACTCTGTATTAATTGTAATTGAGATCTTTTATCAGATCTCACCTCCTCATTCTTCTATATATACTACAGCAAAAAATGAGTGAGGGGTTGGTTGTAGAAATTTGATATACACTTGAGCTTAAACTTCTTATTGTACATAGTATTCATTGGCTCTTGGAGCTCTGCTGGTGATAGATAGGTTAGGCTGAGATGTGTAGATGGTTGCTAACCTAAAGCACTGGACTGAAAGCTGTAATTGGTTTGGAGCATCAATACAAGCTGATTTATGGGATCCTGGTCTATGTTGACGGTGACGTTTCTCTAATTGTAACTTGTTATTTTGTTTTTTTTTTCACTGTGTTTCATATTCTTTTATAAAGAAAAGCATGCATAGAGTTAGAACCTACTGTATATCAGTAACCTTCTCTGACTGAAAATCTTTATCTGAATGTTTTCTTCCATTTGTGTTATTTAGGAATGATTTAATTCAGTTTAAGCATAGGAATGTTGGCGTTCCCTCATCTTATTGTCTTAGCTGAATGTTATTCTTAGATGGTATTTTCAGTATATGTTTAGTGAAGATGAACTGAGGAAGATATGGTGAGCCCTGGTCCCAGTTTGATCCCACAGACTTCCTGATTGTTTCCCTTGGAATGTGTTAAAAGCTGGCTAGTTTCAAAGTACTTACCAGATCTTAGGCCATTATGTTGTTATCTTTGTATTTGTCTTGAAATTAACCAATTAAATAAGAGCTAGGAGAGGATTTGTGGTGAGCTCGGCCCGCTAGTTTCTGCTCCAAAGGTTGCTTCAAAGTTTCCTTTTGTTTTGAAAATGTGTTCTATTGAAAGTGTATCAAAGGCTGGCTAGTTTAAAAGTACTTACTAGATCCTAGTTTACTTTTATGTTTTTCTTGAGTCCATGCCAAAGGCTGAATAGTTTAAAAGTACTTATCAGATCCTGGGCTGCTCTTTTTCTGCATCTGTTTATCTCTCCTTCTTATTTTATAATTTCATTCCATAAATCAATCTTCAAAGAGATCCTTAGACATAGATGACTTGCCCCATGGATCACTCTTGCCTCTTGCTGTTCCAATTAAATCCTATTATGACTCCATAGCCCAATGGAATAAAACCTACAATTGTCTATCTTTTTGGTCGAAGCTTACTTTGATTTCCTGCAACTTCTCACCTTTGAAACTTTTTTCACTCAGAACTTTCCACCTAAATAGTAATCATGCTCAACTACCCAAAAAACAAACAAACCCTTGGCCTTCATAACTAGCCTAATATCATAACCCCAAAATTCAAAGACAAATCCATCTTTGTACATATTGGAGAGATCCCTCTCCCTGACAGTCCTTAAGAGGTTAACTAATCTGTTTACACAAATCTTAATCCTACAGTCCTAATGTGTATAAAATGAATGACTATTTTGACAGAAATGAAATTGATGATGATTCTATCAAGCTTAGGTTATTTGCTCAGAGCTTAGGGGGAGAAGTAAGAAAATGGTTCAAAGGTTTAGTCCCACATAGTATTAATGATCTCCAAGCCTTCCATCAAAAATTATTAAACAAATGGGAAGTAAATAAGCACCCTCTCCAAGTCCTTTCTGATTACAAGAACCTCCATAGAAACCCTGGGGAAAGTGTGCAAGCTTATTGCACTAGATTCAATAGTGTGTATAATGCACTTTCCCTGGAACTAAAACCTCCACAAGGCTCAGCTTTAAACAATTTTCCTGAAGGATTTGACTCTGACATGACCTATCAGCTGAGAGAGAGAGACTTTGCAACTCTTGAACATATGCAAAGAGGTGCTCTTTCTGTGGAAGTCAACTTACTGGAGAAGAGAGCCAGGATGAAAAATGAGAAGAGAGTCTCTTTTAGAGAGGAATCTACACCATCTACTTCTAGCTCAAAGATGGAAAGAATTATGGAAGAAATGATGAAAGAGATGAGCATAATTAAGAGAGCGCAAGCAAGTCAAAACCAAAGTGCTCCTCAAAACAGAAACCAGAACCAGAATCAGAATTCTAGAAGGAACCAACCTCCAAATAGACCTAGGGAAGATGATCAACATATCACTTCTCCCTTTCATCAAAAATATGTAAGTGAGGTTGAGGAAACGGATCAAATAACAGAGGAAGATGATATCAACCTGTTTGGGGTAGATGATGATGAATTTGAGGTTCATTATGATAAAAAACAAGGCCTTTACACACCTGATGATGACAAAAGAGATGATAATGAAAATTATTATCAAAACATGGAAAATGCCATCGCAGAACCTCGAAGAGAATATGACCTTAGAAGTAAATCTAGTCAACAAACCCCCAACAACAAAACCTCTGACAAATCCTCATAGAACAACACTGCAACCAAGCCTAAAGTTGTCAAACAAAAGGACAAAACAGTGGCTGTAAATTCTGATAAAGGAAAAGGAAAAAGCACTCAAAACAATGAAAATCAGAGTGCAAACATTAGCAGTACTAACACTTCAGCTAGTACTCCTGCAAAAACAATTTTTTCAAGTGTAAATAAAACAAATCGGGAAGCTGATATTGTTAATAGAGTAACAGCTAATAAGGCTGAAACTAGCACTTTAAAAAGTCAAGCTCCTTTCAGCCTGGAGCAGGAAATTTCAAAGATCAAAATCTTTGCTCCTTTGACTGAGTTAGCTGCCCAACATGTATATAGAACCCAAATTTTGAAGGCTTTGAAAATATAAGAAAATGAGGACACAGTCAATCTTAGCGATGACCAACCAGAGTTGATTTTTGGTCCTAAGATTGAAGGTAGATATCAAGAGGGACCTGTTCTTCCCTTTTATGTGAGTTTAAACGTTCATGACAAAATTTTGCACAACACTATGCATGATTCTGGGGCTTCTCATAATTTAATGCCAAAGGCTGTAATGGAGAGCCTGGGTTTAGAAATCACCAGACCTTTCAAAGACCTTTACTCCTTTGATTCCAGCAGAGTAAGATGTTTAGGATTAATCAAAGACCTCTGTGTTAACTTAGCCCAAATTCCAGCCAAATGTTTACTCATGGATATTGTTGTGGCTGATGTGCCCCCAAAGTATGGAATGTTATTATCAATATCTTGAGGGGCTAAGTTACAAGGGACTATGAAAATGGACATGAACTATGCGACTATCCCTGTTTTCAATCAAACTAGAAGACTTTACAGGGAGTCCCATATGAAGTTCACAGTTTCAAGTCAAGACAAACCACAAAACTCTCCCCTGTATTCTGTAAATACAGGCCTTGATTCTTTTATCATGTTTAATGATGAAACACTTGGTGAACAAGTTACTTTATCAGGATTAATGGCCAACAGGGAGGAAGAGGACCACAATGTAGGTGTGTCTAAACAGTTTGTTGAACCTATAAAATCTAGCAAACTAAACGAAGGTCTTGAGCTACAAGACAAATGTCCTTTTCTCTTAAACATTCACAATCAAGAAAACAACCTTCAAACAAATGAAGGTCTTGGGGAATCAAAACAAATAGAACTAAGTGTGAAGTTTCCACAACAATCTTTGAGCACGTTAGTTGAAGAGGACAGTAACCAGGATGAAACCGGAAAAAGTCCTCTATGGAGTATGTATTTTGATGGGTCATGCACCAGAACTAACGCTGGTGCAGGTGTCTAGATTACTAACACTGAAAACAACCACACATAATGCATTTCATGCAAATTAAAATTTCAGTGTTCCAATAACATAGCAGAATATGAATCCCTTCTCTTAGGCTTACATCTATTGAAAAAGTTGGGAGCCAGAAGAATCAATGTGCATGGGGATTCCGAGTTAATCATTAGGCAAGTCAATGGGGAGTATAACGCAAATCATCCCAGACTTAGAGCCTATCAGAATGATGTCATGGATCTTTTAAAAACATTCGAGAGTCCAAAGTAATTTTTGTCCCAAGGAGAAGAAACATTGTAGCCCACAATTTAGCCTTTGCAGCTAGGACATGCTTAACGCCATTTGAAACCAAAAATTGCACAATTGAGATAAATTTTAGACCAGCAGTGCCAGATAATAAAAAGTATTGGCGGGTGTTTGACAATGACAAACAAATAGAAGACTTCATGCAATTCAGAAATGAATTCGAACCAAACAGTTCGGACTCAGACTATGATACAGACTGCAGTGAAGAAAACTTTCTTGGTGAAGAAGAACAGTCTCTTGAGCCTGTCAATATTAACCTACTGACTAGCAAACTTATAGACGAAACAGAGGAGTTGGAAACTCTGCACTCTAGAGATTAAAGTTTGCCTAGAGGTCTGGCACCTTTAGAAGAGTTGTTTGATTTTGATGATGTGGCCCAAAAGCCAAAACTGGAACCTGTAGAGACTGAAGTGGAGGAGTGCAATATAGGAAGTGAGGAAAAACAAAAAATGATTAAACTGTCTAAGACTTTATCAACTCACATTAAACTCAAATACATTGAGCTATTTAAAGATTTTTCTGATGTTTTTGCGTGGAGTTATGAAGATATTAAATCCTATGACACTGAAATAATACAGCAAAAAATTCCCCCTAAATAAAACCAAAAAACATTCAAACAAAAACTGCGCAGAATAAACCCTGTTCAGTTACCTTTGGTTCAGAAGGAGATCATGAAAATGTATGATGCTGGCATTATTGTCCCTATTAGATATTCTGAGTGGGTATCTAATATAGTGTCTGTTAGGAAGAAAACTGGAGAAATCAGGCTTTGTATAGACTTTAGAGAATTAAACAAAGCTTCATTAAAATACAACTACCCTCTACCCAAGATGGATCATATTTTACAAAGGGTGGTAGGGTCGAGAAGAATTTCTTTGCTGGATGGATATTCAGGGTACAATCAGATCTTGGTTTACCCTGCTGATCAATTAAAGACAGCCTTTACTGCACCATGGGGCACTTTCATGTATCTGAAAATTCCCTTTGGTCTAATGAATGCTGGAGCAACCTTTCAAAGAGCCATGGACATAGCATTCTCGGAAGAACTGGGCTTCTTCATCATTATCTATCTTGATGATGTCACGATGTTTTCAAAAACAGATGAAGAACACTTAGAACATTTGAGAAACTTTTTCGAGAAGTGCAGAAGGTTTGGAATATATTTAAACCCCAAGAAGACACTATTTGGGCTCCAAGAAGGTAAACTTCTTGGACACATTATTTCAGAAGAGGGTATAAAGATAGATCCAAAGAGGATTGAGGCCATATTGCAAATCTCTCATCCTCGAAACATCAAGGAGTTGCAATATTTCATTGGGAAGATCAAATTTTTGAGAAGGTTCATCCCTAATTTAGCTGAGCTCCTTAGGAATATCACAAACATGCTAGAAAAGGAGAAAGGGGTAAAATGGACCTTGGAAGCAAAGAAGTCCATTGAACTGGTGAAACAAGCGTTGACCAAAACACCAGTTTTGATAAGTCCTGATTTTTCAAAATATTTTTATATTTTCTCATTTGCATTAGAACATACCATAGCTGTTGTCCTTTTACAAAAAAACCCACAAGAACAAGAGCAGCCTATTTCATTCTTTAGCAAGGCATTGAGGGATGCCCCTTTGAAGTACAAAATTATGGAGAAGCAAGCATTTTCTTTGGTTAAAGCATTGAAAGACTTTAGAGTATACATCCTTCACTCACACATCATTTCCTTTGTCCCAAATTCAGTGGTTAAAGACGTTCTAACACAGGACCTAGATGGTAAGAGAGGTAAGTGGATTTTTGTTATCCTTGAATATGATTTAGAGATAAAACCCACTAAGCTCATCAAAGGGCCAAGGTCTAGCTAGATTAATGGCTGAATCAAATTGTGAAGTTCTTGATATTCATATGATTAATGCTTTAGATGATCAAGAGGAAATCTCAACACCCATTGTTGAAAACCATTTTATGAATTCCTCTTGGTATGCTGATATTCTTTATGTTTTGCTTAATTTGAATACAGCTCCTGGTTTGACAAAAACAAAGGCAAGGTTCCTAAAATTGAAAGCTGTAAACTATTGCATTATAGATAAATGTCTGTATTGGAAGAATGCAAGTGGTCTATTTCTTAAATGTTTTCCTGAGTTTGATGCAGAGAAGGTTAAGTACCAGTTCCATGAAGGAGAGTGTGGAGGTCATTTGTACTGGAAGACAACAGCCAACAAAATTTTGAGGGCTGGTTTCTATTGGCCTACTCTTTTCCATGATGTACACAAGATGATCATAGTCTGTCATAAGTGTCAACCTTTTGAAGGCAAAAGAAACTGATACCCCTACCTATGCATCCAATCGTTGTTGAAGCCCCTTTTCAATAGTGGGGACTTGACTTTATAGGAGAAATCCATCCACCATCTTTTGCCCAGCATAGATGGATTCTCACTGCCACAGACTACTTCACTAAGTGGATAGAAGCCATACCTTGTAGGCAGGCCAATGATTCAGTTATCATAAAATTTATGGAGACTAATATTCTCTCCAGATTTGGCTGTCCTACCAAGATTATCACTGATAATGAAGCAGCATTTGGATCAAAGAATATGGTTGAGTTCTATCACAGATATCAAATAACATTAGGGAATTCCACAGCCTATTACCCTCAAGGTAATGGACTTGCAGAATCCTCAAACAAAAGTTTAGTGAACATAATCAAGAAATTGTTGGAGGACAACAAAAAGTCTTGGCACACAAAGCTGGTCCATGCACTTTGGGCTGACAGATTGACTTTGAAGAAATCTGTTGGTATGTCACCTTTCCAGCTTGTGTATGGTACTGATGCAATTTTTCCAAACAACCTTGGTGTTCCAGTGATGAAGTTGATTCAAGAGTTACAAACTGAAGAAAATGACATGATCAGAAGAGTGAACCAGACCACTCATCTTCAGCAAACCAAAGAGGAAGTGTATAGCAAAGCATTGCAGAAGTAGGACAACATTAAAAAGCTTTTTGACAGAATAACAAAGGCCAGCAATTTCAAGATTGGGGAAAAAGTTATAAAGTGGGATTCAAGAAGGGAAGAGAAGGGCAAGCATGGAAAATTTGACAACCTATGGCTTGGCCCTTACTCTATTCATTCAGCTGCTGGTAACAATGCATTTTTCCTGCAGGAGTTAAATGGAGCAGAATTGTTTGGGGGTCCTGTCAATGGCAAGATGCTCAGACATTACTTCTCTTGATCCATGTCATGTTTTAAAATCATTTTTATCTTTTTTCCATTATAAATATTTCATCCACCATTGCATTCAAAGTTGTAAAAAACAAAAATACAAAAACAATGAAAAGAAGCAAAAGAGGGCAGATTGTCAAAACAAGAAAGGTATAGCCCCATACCAAAAAAGAGAAAAAAATATGAAAGTGTGCAAGCTTAAATGCCACTCCTAAAGAACACACTTATAGTTATTCAAACTGTCTAATCTTGACTAATTAGCTTTAAATTTTATGCTAATAGGATAGTGAATTCGATTTTCCAAACTGTTTAATCTTGGCTTATCAGTAGATAGATTAGGATAGAAATGAAAGGTTCAAACATGTTCAAAACCTTAACCTCAATTTCCAAAGAGAGGTGTCTCAAATATGTTTTATTTTCTGAGTCAAAAAGATGTAAAAATCTGGTTCTAATCAGCTCAAAATCTGAACTAGAGAAAAAGGAAAGACAACTCAATAAGAGTCAAATCAGAGCTGTAGAAAAGAGGAAGGAAATGTTTTCAAATTTCAGATCTTAAGCCTTCCATTTTTTATTTTTTATTTTTGCAAAATAAATGTCTATGAGCAGCTTGTCTTTATGCCATAGATCACAGCAAGTCAAACAGCTTAATCTTGACTTGACTGTTTTTAAATTTATGTTTTAGAAATTTAGAGAATGAAAATCTGTTGGATAGTTTAATCACAACAGATGGTAGATTAGGTAGACAATCATCTGAACTCAACTATTAAATCTGATTTCAAGGAGAAATAAGGTGTAGAATTAGATTAGATCTACTGCTTTCAAAAGAATAAAATGTTGTAAAAGAGTTTGCCAATCCAAGTGCACTCTAATGAAGGAAAAAATGTTAGATCAGTAGGATTGGGTAGGTAGAAAGTTGTATTGATAAAGTCCATTATTCTTCATGATTGCTATTATGTTTCCAGAGAAAAGCAAGATCATCCAGTAAAATAAGAAGCAATACGATGGATGAGGCACAATTCAGCATCCCAGAGAATATAATGGATGAGGCATAGGTCAGCCTCCCAGAGAATCCAAGTCTGAAGTTTTTGATGCCTTCAAGAAGGCACCATCCCCAATTGGAGCCACTGTTAGCCACCTGTAAAATTTGATTATCCTAAAGGGTGGCTAAATCTATTTTGAGCCTTCAAGGAACAATTTTCATTACTAAAAAATGTTGGCTCTTGAAGACTCTTGAAGGCCTCATGCCTCTGTCCAAACCTTCACTACTGTTCCCATCTTGAAAACTCTGAAATCCTGCTAAATTCCCAAAAAGAGTACTGCTGCAAGCACCATTTTCCCCTTCCTCCTCTTCAAAAAATACCCTCTTTTTCTATCCCTCCATTTCCCATGAAAACCCCTCATTTTTACGTTTATCCCCTTTCCACTTCATAAAAAACCCTTGATAAGGTTTTAAGACTCTCTCTTAACCTTATCGGAAGCCTCAAATTCCTTTCAAAATCCTTAAAAAACCATTAAAATGCATATTTTCTATGTGTTGGACTTAAGCCCCCTTCAGCCAAGTCCCTAACCCTTTTTATCCATGCGCCCTGGCGCCAGAACTTGGCACTGAGCTAATCAGGTGCTTATCTGTTTTAACAAATTTTCCACCCCGAAAAACTTTAAAAAATTTGTTTTAATTGAAACTTTGGATTTTTAATTATTTCACATTTATTCCGCTGGTTCCATTTTTAAACCATTCTGCACCGTCGATCTGATCTGCAAATTGGTCGGTGCAGAGTGCGTCTCCCGGTGGTCCCCGCCAGCTATTCACCGCTCTAAAAAATCGGCGGTATCCATCGCACCGCCTTTGGGCGAAAGCTGTTTTCCCCTAATCGCCAGCGACTCCATACACTTGCCGCCACCTGTCCTGGGTACTATTTGTGAAACCGCCATCCATCGCGCATTAAAATTCAGACGAGGATGCCCAGCGATATTGACCATAGCCATCGGATCCGAACCCGCTCATCTGACGGAGATCGCTCATCGAAGATGTCCGATGGTTAACCAAGATACACACATGATAACTGGGCTATCGTACAGTGGCAACAACAACCTCCGTCGTCGATCTGATCTATAGATCGATGGTCCACGTTTCATCGCCCTGTTTCCTCTGTTTGGCTTTCAAGCTCCGTCCCCGACCGTCGATCTTTGTGCGATCGACGGCTCAGATTCAATATTCTTCTGCCCATTCTACGATCTCTCCTGATTAATCCCGACCATTGGATGATGCCATCCAATGGCCATGCTTCCTCCATACATCCTTTGAAGCAGTCAACCTATATTACGCAGGATTTTGTAATTATTGTTTGTATTTTGCAGGGTTTTAAGTGATTTTCCACCATTTCTAAAGAAAATTCAAAAGCAGAGGGTGACAACCCTCTCGCCTTCGATTCACCTCAGAAATCATTCGCAGGTTTCCATTTTCACGTTTCATCGGTGTTTATCCAAGCACTGATGCCACATAACCCTACGCGACCCTGCATATCAGCGAAAACCATGGATTTAACACAGTGAAAGAGTATCAGCGCAGAAAACCAGAAATATACCAGGATAGAAGATTGAAGACAGCTATTGCAGGGATTACGTCTAAGATGCTTATCAAAAGCCTAATCCCCAAATAAAACACAGTTTACAGAAAACCTAAAGTGTTCTATCGACAGGAATGCCTCCACCGCCACATCTGAGGCAAATTGATTCCTCTCATCTACCACAGTGCCACCTATTCCAGAAAGTACTCAATCAGAGGCCGAAGTTATTGATCAAATGAAGATTTTTCACCTCAAAGCAGCTAGAGAGTTACTTCTATAGGGAATATTAATGCAAATAATATCTGCAAAGTAACCCCGACATCACACAGAGCCTCAAAGGCCAACAAAAGCTCCCACCGAGCTTAATCTTTATGTAGAACATTTAATACAGAGTACACCTATGTAAGTTTATTCATTGAGCCCCTCAAAGGCCAAGAAACCATTAACTCTGTATTAATTGTAATTGAGATCTTTTATTAGATCTCACCTCCTCATTCTTCTATATATACTACAACAGAAAATGAGTGAGGGGTTGGTTGTAGAACTTTGATATACACTTGAGCTTAAAATTCTGATTGCACATAGTATTCACTGGCTCTTGGAGCTCTGCTGGTGATAGATAGGTTAGGATGAGATGTGTAGATGGTTGCTAGCCTAAAGCACTGGACTTAAAGCTGTAACTAGTTTGGAGCATCAATACAAGCTGATTTATGGGATCTTGGTCTATGTTGACGGTGATGTTTCTCTAATTGTAACTTGTTATTTTGTTTCTGTTTTCACTGTGTTTCATATTCTCTTATAAAGAACAACATGCATAGAGTTAGGACCTACTGTATATCAGTAACCTTCTCTGATTGAAAATATTTATCTGAATTTTTTCTTCCATATGTGTTATTTAGGAATGATTTAATTCAGTTTAAGCATAGGAATGCTGGCGTTCCCTCGTCTTATTGTCTTAGCTGAATTTTATTCTTAGATGTTATTTTCAGTATATGTTTAGTGAAGATGAACTGAGGAAGATATGGTGAGCCCTGGTCCCAGTTTGATCCCACAGATTTCTTGATTGTTTCCCTTGGAATGTGTTAAAAGCTAGCTAGTTTCAAAGTACTTACCAGATCTTAGGCCATTCTGTTGTTATCTTTGTATTTGTCTTGAAAGTAACCAAGTAAAGAAGAGCTAGGAGAGGATTTGTGGTGAGCCCGACCCGCTAGTTTCTGCTCCAAAGGTTGCTTCCAAGTTTCCCTTTGTTTTGAAAATGTGTTCTATTGAAAGTGTATCAAAGGCTGGCTAGTTTAAAAGTACTTACCAGATCCTGGTTTACTTTTATGTTTTTCTTGAGTCCATGTCAAAGGCTAAATAGTTTAAAAGTACTTATCAGATCCTGGGCTACTCTTGTTCTGCATCTATTTATCTCTCCTTCTTATTGTATCATTTCATTCCATAAATCAATCTTCAAAGAGATCCTTAGACATAGATGACTTGCCCCATGGATCACTCTTGCCTCTTGTTGTTCCAATTAAATCCTATTATGACTCCATAGCCCAATGGACTAAAACTTGCAATTGTCTATCTTTTTGGTCGAAGCTTACTCTGATTGCCTGTAAATTCTCACCTTTGAAACTTTTTGCACTCAGAACTTTCCACCTAAACAGTAATCATGCTCAACCACCCAAAAAACAAACAAACCCTTGGCCTTCATAACTAGCCTAATATAATAACCCCAAACTTCAAAGACAAATCCATCTTTGTACATATTGGAGAGATCCCTCTCCGGATTCAGGAGGGCTAGATCCTAGAATCCCAAAGTTGGTTGAAACAATGTTGCTTCTGCAGTTTTAGTCTTACGAATCTGCTAAAATTACAGATTCGTAACAGGTGTCATAAGAAAATTAAGAATTAATTTTAAACTCACCCCTTTCATTCATGAATCTAAGATTGATATTGAGATATATTTTAATCAATCAGAGTGGTTGGGAAACACTTTATAGGAGGAGGAGGAGTAGCTTGATACTAGTTCCATCCTGCTTACTCCAGACCCAAAGGATAGGAATTCAAAAAGGGCTAGAGAATAAGGCTCTTATTTAGCAGAAGCTACATCTGATAGTGAAATCAAGCTTATGTACAGAAAGAAAACAAAGTTGAACCCAGTAATAGAGCAGGAAGAGATAATTGAAAAAAAAACAAATATTGTTATCAGGGATGATGCACCTACAACACATACAAAAGAAACACCTCTGCCATCATCTTCCAGTGCAGGAATAATTCAAAAGCAAAATAGTGCAAATATTTCATCATCCAGCAAGCCAGTTGAGAAACAAAAGGATATCATTGAGAAATATAAAGAGATTAAAATAAAAAATGAAGCAGTGAAGGCTATTACATATGCACAATACTAGAATAAAACTCCCAGTGATCAAAGTAGGGCACTTTCAGATTATGACCTTAAGACAAGGAAAATGTATATGACATTTCTAAAACCAAAGGTACAGGCCCCCAAAACTTTAGACGACTATAAAAATACAAGCTTTGAAGTTCTTGTCAAATATGTGCTTCCAATTGACCAAATTGAATTTCACAAACAAGAAGGAGAGATGATATATTCAACCATGACACATAAAGCTCTAAGTGTTGAGAAGTTGTAGAATTCCCTAGAAAATATACAGTCACAGTTAAAGAAATAAAGAGCTTCATCACAAGAAAAAGATAATAGGATTACGTCAGTAGAATATTTGGTATTTGAAGTTGGCTATAATCCAATTGACATCAAGGAAGCACAAGAACTTATAAAGAAGAAAAATGTAGACATATTTTCACTAAAAAAATAGTTAAGATTACCAACTACTGAGCATCCACAAACCAAGGAGGTTTTGGAGACAGACTATCAAAAGGATGAGATGATGAATCTAATCATATAGTTGACAACTCAACTAAAGGAAATGGATACAGATATGGATAAAATTGTATAGTAAAAACAAGCTAGCATGGAAGTCGTTCCCATTACTGTTATTCCCATAGCATCTACATCAGCTCCAGTATCTACATCAACACCAAAATCATCAATACCAACAGCCCATCCTAGTGTTGAGGCCAGAAAATTAATCAAACCAATGGAAGATATGTCCATTCAGACTACAAAGATTAAAAATCTCAAGGAACAAGTAAACATCTTAGAATATGGAAAGAAATTGATAGAAGTAATGCAACAAGCTGAAGTACAGAAAGCCAATAGATTGACTAACATAAACCACAAGCTAGAAAAAGAGTTGTCACTAAAAGAACCTTTAGCCCAAGCAAGTGAACAATTGTGGGCCAATATCATTAACTCAGTTAATGATATTTGGCTTTCTATACAGATCATATTTGAGCAGAATGACTTGATGAAAGAAGCTGGAGAGGCAGTTCGAAAGGTCAAAGCTAATCTTGGAAGAAACCATAGGAAGCCTTTGAAATAATCAAATTCCTTAATTCCAAAAATAAGTATGAATTCGAAGAACTTGGGATAGCTGACAGAAAAGATACTATCTTAAAGGTGAAGAAAGTAATTTCCAAAAGAAATATGATGATACAGCTTGAGGAGAAATGTTAAACAATGGAACTCACAGTGAACAATTTTTTAAACAAGTTTGATGTATTGAGATAGAAGGGTCTGCCTAATCCTTTAGTAATAAATGACAAACTCATGAGACATGAGGATTATGACAAGAAGTTAAGGGAAGTATCCAAGGAAACTTCCAACCTTTCCTCAATGAAGGGCATTCCCATAGGAAAAGTACTCCTTCAAACTTTAGAAAACTTCTTTTACCTCCAACATGAGGTAAATCACCTTTTTGTAAATAAGCCTACATTTGCCAAATATTCAGAGGAAGATGAGATTTACCGTAAGATGATGAAAATAAAAATACGATATGAAGAAACATGGGAGAAATTGTGTGATTTACTATGAAGGGTGAACGAAGACAGATGAAAGAAACAAACATGTAACAAAGAATTAGGGCCAAATCTCAGTCAGTTAAAAGGTGTCACTATATTTTTTCATAAAGATATTTTATTTTCCTAGAATAAATCCTAGTCAGTTGACAGGATATTTTTTTGTAAATTTTTGTATAAATACTTCATCATTCGAAGTATCAAGTGTGGATTTCTGAATATTTCTGTAGCTGACCGATCTATTACCTGAGGGTTATTGTAACAACTTCTAGTTGACAAACATAACAAGTTATAAAGAAAATTCTTTACAGGATTCATGTGTTGAGCTATCTCAGTAAAGTATAAATTTTAATTGTTCATGTTCTCTTTCTAAGTATTCCATAAACTTATATGTGTTCTAAATTTCAATGTTATAATAGGAGTTTTACTGCACAATTTACTTAAACATTACACTCTGATTTTAACTGTTATACATTTCTATGTTCTCTTCTGATATCCAATTTAGAGAATTATTAATTTTCCTCTGATCCCGATTGACTTTATTCATCCTTATTCATTATATGGTTTAAGGAATTCTTAATTTATCCTTGATCCCGATTGAAAAATCACTTCACCATTCAGCCTTAAGATTTGATATTGCTCACCTATCCTGCCCTGTAGCACTTTCTTTATAATTTGATTTTGTTCTGTTTTCAAAGCATAATGACTCCATAGCCCAATGGAAAATGGAAAATCACCTATTCATATAAATCATTAATTCCACCAACCAATCAAAATCAATCCAAATTAAGCATACATAACTAGCCTTCAATTCATAAAATAAACAAAGTTAAATCATATAGAGAGAGCCCTCTCCGAGTTTAGGAAGGCTAGAGCCTAAGCTCCAAAAGTGGTTTTGTAGTTACCTTTGATATTTCTTTTTAATGCTTAGAACAACCTTTGGAAATTTCGGAGTGATAACATATTGTCGACTCCATTGGGGAAAAATTCAGTACCTAGTTAAAATATATCTTAAAGGAAACAATTTTCCTCATTTTTCACATTAAGGTTTTAAAAGGGTTGTTTGAATTATCATAATAAGCTAAAATTATGGCTTCTAAAAGAAAATATTATACAGGGGCTCATCCTAATCCACAACCTACTATAATTGTTGATGATCCTGACAGAATTTTAAGAAAACCTAAAAATGTAGAGAGTCAAGGAATTAGTAGTGAGTTAATCAAAGCAAATTCACTTCCTAAGGAGTTATCAAGCATACAGGATATTAAATTTGATTTATCATTTAAGAATTCTTTATTTCATACCAAATATGAAAACTCAGTCCATGATATTTTAATAGATCCCAATTTTATTCAATTTATTGAATCAAAGAAGGATACCATACAACTTGATTTAGATCTACAAGTTTTATATACTTTTGACAAACTTGATGTTTTAACCTCAACTTTGATCAAATACACAGACGAAGCCTATTTTCAACACTCAGTTGAAGTAGCTACCCTAACTTCTGCTACCCTTAAGATTTTTACAGTATCTTCAGAAACTGTAAATACAGCTTCATTCAGTTCCACCTCACCTATAACATCCACCACAGTTCATTCTAAAAAATCATTCATACCTAAAATTCCTCTCCAACCTACCGTTTCGAGTTCATCTTCAAGCACCACTACTTTACCTCCCATTCAAGCTAAAATCTTAGCCATGGCAGCCATATTTTCCCCTTTGGCCTTACATGCCCCTTTACATGCCATGCCACAAGATTACTAGAGTAAAAAAATTTAGTTCAATGGTACTCGTCAGTATACTTCTCAACAACATGCAGATAAAATGACAGATTATTTTGGATTACATGAAGTTGATGAGGCCGATGTAAAAATGAGATTATTTTCACAAACACTAGCAGGAGATGTTAAAAAATGGTTTAAATCTTTACCTGCTAACCATATTGTTGATTTAGCTGCTTTCCACCATTTTTTATAAATAGATGGGAAAGAAAAAAAAACCTTCTCTAGATATTACCTAAATATGAGAACATTAGGAGATCTCCTAATGAATCTGTTCATGATTACTATACTAGGTTTAACAACATTTGCAATGCAATTCCAGTGAATATCAAACCTCCACCAGGCTTGGCCCTAATTAAATTTCCAGATGGTTTTGATGCTGACATGTCTTATCAGTTAAGAGAAAGAACCCCTGCAACTTTAGAACAAATGCAAAGTGATGCAGTTAGGGTAGAAGCTAACTTACTAGCTAAAGGAGCTAAGATGAGGAATGAGAGGAGAGTGACTATTAAGGAAGAACCTTCCACTTCAAATGTTAATATAGGTAGTTTAGCTAAAAAAGTAGAAGGACTAATGGATAGACTAGAGAACATGGAAAGAAAACCTCAATGGGAAAATAAACAAGGTCCCCAAATTAGAAATCCCAACTTTATGAAAAATCCTAATACTGGTAAATCAAGAGAATTTGTACCTGATCAACAGATTAGACCACCTTTCCAGGAAAATTATGCTGAAATATTGCAACAAAATGAAGAATAACAGGACACCCGGAAAAACTTGATGGGAGTGAAAAATGAAGATGTCATTTTTCTTACCCAGGAAGAACAAGAATTGTACATGTTACAGCAATTACAGTTAGAATCTGGAGATTCCTTTGACTTCAAACAAGGCTATGAATCTGCTATCTACAAAGTTCATAAACAGTATAGTCTTAGAAGAAAAAAGAACACAGAAGTTCCTATTAATAAAACAATCCACACCCAAACTAAGAAAACAATAGAAGCTCTTGTGACCAAAATTCTAAAAATTCTCCTGAGAGAAACTCAAAATACTTCCACCCAAAACATTGTATAAATCACATCAATTGCTACTCAAACTGTTCCAGCTAAGGAAATTGAAAACAAAACAGTTGACACACAAACTGAATGACCAATTGTTGATAAAAAAAGACAAAAACACACAAACCACAATTGGTAAAGATGAAATCATTAAATTAAGTAG
Organism: Pinus albicaulis; assembly: GCA_034641835.2. NCBI lineage: Eukaryota > Viridiplantae > Streptophyta > Pinopsida > Pinales > Pinaceae > Pinus > Pinus albicaulis. Next base: position 1,516,876,994 of record CM076579.1, read on the forward strand.
AACTCAAATTCCATTCAATATCAAAATTGAGATATCCAAATTAAGGATACCAGTTCCTTTAATAGATATGGTGAAAAATGACTCATACAAGGCACAAATAGTAAAATAATAAACATAGGTGAAGGAGAAGATGCTGTCAACCTCAATGATGATCAACTTGAGTTATTATTTGGTCCAGAAGTGAATGGAAAACATCAACAAGGGGGTGTCCCTTCATTCTACATTAGCTTAAAAATTCATGATAAAATCTTACACAATGCTAGGTTGGATTCAGGAGCATCTCATAACTTAATGCCTAAAGCAGTCATGGAAACATTAAATTTAGACATCACCAGACCCTACAAGGACCCGTTCTCCTTTGATTCTAGTCATGTCAAATGCCTTAGCCTGATAAATGATTTTTGTGTAATTCTAGTCCAGTTCCCAGCAAAGGGTATCGTTATGGACATAGTAGTTGCTGAAATCCCTCCCAAATATGGTATGTTAGTATCTCGATCATGGGGAGAAAAATTACAGGGATCACTACAATTAGACATGTCATATGCTACCATTTTTGTGTTTGGTCAACAAAGGAAGATTTATAGATAAACCTTGATGAAATTCATGGTAAGTAGTTCAAAATTACCACAGAATTACCCTATCTATTCCATGCATTCTTATCTAGACTCATTTATCTTATGTAATTCAGACAATGAAAAACATAAAATCACATTTGTAGAAGAGAAAAACAAAGAATTCGATAGTGAAAATATAACACATGAATCCATGTGGAATTTAGATTTTGATGGCTCCGTTAATAGATTAGGAGTAGGAGTTGAAGTATGGATCTACAATTTAGAAAATTATCATTCAGAAGGACATGCTTACATATTAAATTTCAAATTCACTAACAACATGGAAAAATACGAAGCTTTAGTGCTAGGCCTTCAAATTGTAAGAAAACTTGGCGCCAAAAGAGCTTCCATCATGGGAGACTCAAAAATCATTATAAAACAAGTCAAGTGAGAGTATATTACTAATAACCCTAGACTTAGGTGTTACATAGAAACCATCCTAGACTTGATAAGATGTTTCCTTGAGACTGAATTTGTTTTTATTATAAGAAAGTAGAATATGCAAGCACATATCTTAGCCACTTTTTCCAGCACATGCAGGTTACCCTTTCAGCCAAATCATCAGTACATGGCTGAGGTAAGACATAGACCAACCATACCTAATAATTTAAAGTATTGGCAAATATTTTAACAAGACAATCAAATTCTTGATTTTATGATTTCTGAAGGAGAATTTCAAAATGGTAATATAGACACTGATTGTACATTAGATTATACCATAAATAATGAAATATATGTAAATGATGTAAATAAAATAGAACCAACTACATTCACTAAACTAGAAATAGAACAATTAGAAACAGTAGAAATTGAGGAAATAATCAATGATGAATCAAAAGTTTTAAACCTCAAAGATAAAACTTTACCTAAGGGATTAGCCCCACTAGAATACCTCTTTTACTCCAATGATGTAGCTAGAAAACCTAAAATGGAGCCTCTAAGGTCAGATATAGAGGAATACAACATAGGAACAAAGGAAAATACCAAGCTTATCAGGATATCTAAGACATTACCTCCAGCTGAAAAGCTGAAGTACATTAGCTTGTTTGAAGAGTTCAAATATATCTTTGCCTCGAATTATGAAGACCTCAAGTCTTATGCTACCAGCATTATCCAACATAAGATACCAATTAAGAAAATCAGAAGCCCTTTAAACAAAATATTAGGAGAATAAACCCTATTCTTATGAAATTAATAGAAAAAGAGGTTAAAAGGATGTACGATGCTCAAATCATAGCACCCATCAGATATTCTGATTGGGTCTCTAATTTAGTCCCCACTAGAAAGAAAACAGGAGAAATCAGACTCTGTGTTGATTTCATAAACTTGAACAAAGTATCACTAAAGGATAACTATCCCCTCCGTAAAATGGATCACATTCTCCATAGGGTAGTCAGGTCATCCATAATTTCATTACTTGATGGAATTTTTGGATACAACCAAATCCTAGTCCAACCTGAAGATCAAGCTAAGACTGTATTTACCACTCCCTGGGGAACTTTCATGTACTTGAAAATGTCTTTTGGACTGATGAATACTCGAGCAACATTCCAAAGAGCCATGGACATAACCTTTGGAAAGGAAATCCACGACTTTTTATTCATTTACCTAGATGATATCATAGTGTTTTCCAAGTCAGATAATGAACATCTAGATCATCTAAGAAAAGTATTCACAAAATGCAGAATTTTTTGCATATCTTTAAGTCCTAAAAAGTCACTTTTTGGTTTAGAAGAAGGAAAAAATCTGGGACACATTATTTCAAAAGAGGACATTGGAATTTATCTAGCTAGAATAGAAGCAATCCTAAATATCATTCATCCTAGAAACATTAGAGAATTACAAGAATTTTTAAGTAAAATAAATATTCTTAGAAGATTCGTCCCTAACTTAGCAGAACTAATTAGAAATTTAAATAACATGTTAAAAAAAATTCAATACTTAAGTGGATATTATAGGCTAAAAAATCTTTTGAAGCAGTCAAAGAAGCCCTTACTAAAACACTTATTCTCATAAGTCCTAATTTTAATAGAGATTTCATAATTTTTTCATTTCCTTCAGAGCACACCATTGCAGCAGTCTTGTTGCAAAAGAACGATGAGGGCCTTGAACAACCCATTGCTTTCTTTAGTAAAAATTTTAGAGATGCAACACTAAAGTATAATATCATGCAAAAACAAGCTCTTGCTTTAGTGAAAGCCATAAAATATTTCAGAGTATACATTCTATACTCTCACATAATAGCATATGTTCCAAACTCAGTTGTAAAGGACATTCTAACTCAGAATGGGCCTGATGGAAAAAGAGGCAAATGGATTGCCATAATTCTAGAATGTGACATTGAAATCAAGCCTACAAAATTAATTAAAGGCCAAGGTTTGGCCAAACTCATGTCTGAATCGAACTGTCAAGCCTTAGACATAAATTTCAATGCTGCCATAGATGATCAGGAAGAGATGCTGACTCCACAAATCAGTGAAGCTTTCATAGATTCACCCTGGTATGCAGACCTTACATTTGTTTTACTCAACCTACAAGCTCCTCCTATTTTATCTAGAACCAAAAGTAGATTCTTAAAAATGAAAGCAATGAAATATTGTTTCTTAGATAATCATTTATTTTGGAAATATCATGGTGGTATCCTATTAATTTTTTTATTAAAATATGAAGTTGACAAAGTCATACAAGAATTTCATGCAGGAGATTGTGGAGGACACTTGTACTGGAAAACAACTGCTAACAAAATTTTGAGGGCAGGTTTTTATTGGCCCACCCTTTTTGAATATGTCCAAAAGTATGTGACCTCCTATCACAAATGTCAAATATTTGAAGGGAAGAAGAAACTCTTACCATTACCCCTCAAACCTATCTCAGTAGAAATTCCATTTAAACAATGGGGTTTAGACTTCATTGGTGAAATTCACCCACCTTCCTATGCCCAACATAAATTGATTTTGACAACCATTGACTATTTTACCAAGTTGATAGAAGCCATCCCTTCTAGACAAGCAACATACTCTGTCATTATTTCATTTCTTGAGAACAACATCCTTTCTAGATTTGGATGCCCACAAAATCTCATCACTGATAATGTTGTTGCCTTCAAATCCAAAAAAATTATAGATTTTTGTAATAGATACTATGTCACCCTCGGCCATTCCACTGCCTATTACCCTCAAGGTAATGGACTAGCAGAATATTAAAACAAAAGCGTATTCAACACCATTAAGGAGCTATTAGAAGATAACAAGAAAACCTGGAATAAAAGGTTGGTGAATGCCCTATGGGAAAAGAGAATAACTACTAAGAAATCTATTGGTACATCTCCCTATAAATTAGTATTTGGGATGGATGTTGTTGTTCCATATTCATTAGGATCGCCAATAATGAAAATGATTCAAGAGTTGCAAGTAGAACCAAATGACATCCAAAGGAGGATAAACCAAACAATTCATTTACATCAAACCATGGAAGAAGTTTATATCAAATCCCAAGTAATTCAAGACAAAATGAATAAGATATTTAATAAGAAAACTAGAGCAGATGATTTCTTCATAGGTGATCAAGTACTAAAATGGGATTCCAGAAGGGAAGACAAAGGAAAAGATGAGAAATTTAACTTTCTTTGTAAAGACCCATACATCATCTATGGTTAAAGAAGCAACAATGAATTTTTCTAGAAAGAGTTAAATGGAACAGACCTACCAGGTGGACCAGTCAATGGTCGAATGCTGAAGCACTATTTTTCACCAGACTAATTAGTAGTTCGTTCGTTCTATTTTACTCATTGTAAATACCATAGAAAAGTTTAGATTGGAGTGGATGATTACCTTACAAAGTTGAAGCCTGAAGAGGAAACCCTAAAGCTGAAAAATATATAACATCATATGTTTGAATAAAGGAAATCACAGAAAGGAGTTCCAAGAAAAGCAAAGCCAAAGTTCCAAGGCTATTGATCAGAAATTTCTCGACCTCTCACAGGGAGATACCATCCCCAAGTGGAGACACTGTTATGGTCCTATAATAATAGGGATCATAATTTTGAATTGGCTATGATAATTCTTGTAATATTGTACATACCTTTGCATTTCTGCAAATTTTTTCCATATTAAAAAATGAAAAGAGGGTATGTCCTAAAAGAATAATATTCAAAGGAACAAAAGAAAAAAAGATCTAAAATGTGAACCCCATAAAAAGAAGCAAAAATAAATTCTGAAAGTGTTGCAAATTCAAATACCACTACTCTTAGTTTACTTTAATTTTTCAAATAAATTGTGTGCAGCTTGTTCAAAATGCCACAAAATTCATGATGATCATGTAATCTAATCTTGATCGTTCATGCCTTTAAATTTCATGTTATTGTAGTTACTTAATAAATATCTGACCAAACCATTTAATCTTGGTAGATCAGTAGTTAGGTAGAGAATAAAAATGAGGTCATAAGTTTAATTTGAGCCATTGGAATATATAAGGTTAAAAATAAGTTAGGCTAGTTATCAAAAGAAAACAAAATGGTCGGCAAGCTTAAACGCACCTAATAAAGGAAAGAAAAAATGTTAGGATGAATAAAAGGGTAGGTAGAATACTTTTAAAAAGTTATAGAAGCATCATTTTGTTTATCCCTTATCAAAAATATCTTTCTAACCATTTTCCCCTTTGAAAATCCCATTTCCCTTGCTAAAACCCATTTTACCCCTTAAATAAAACTTTATGTTTTCATAAAAACAAAAAACCCACTTTTAAATTGTCCAAAAACACAAAAATATTAATCGGGCCCCACTTTATTTTCCTTTTGATTTAAACCCCCCGCTTAATATATTTCCTGACCCACTCTGATTTCACCTCCCACCTAATATATTTCACAACCTCCACATATCTGTTTCCCAACCCCACTTCTTTGAAAGCGTGCAACTTCCACCTGTCGTTCGATCATCTCCGAACAAATCTAACGTCCAATAATCCATTTCGCATCCCCCGACGTTATATGTTTAATGCTGATGGGGGGATGCGAAATGGGTTGTTTTCTCCACCCGCTCCCTTGTCATGTGTTGCCTCCAGGTTTTATCACACCCCCTCCTTCCTAAACCAACAAACCACCCTTTGGCATGCGATAAACCACCCACGCCATGAGATAAACCACCAACTTTAAAAATGATAAAATCCCTCTTTTCCGTTCATTTCACTATCTCTGCTGTTAGGTCCCCATAATTTGTTAGATTGGTGAGAAAAAATGAACAGGGGTAACATCAGACCAGTCTTTGGAATCCTAGGACCTAGCCTTCCTGGACTCAGAGAGGGCTCTCTTTATTTTGTTCAAAGGATGTGGACTTGTTTGCTTTTAGGATTTGATTTTAGGCTAGTTGTTAAGTTTAGGGTTTGTTTATTTGTTTGGGTTGGGTAGATGATCAAGTAGAATAGATGGAGTGAGAAATATTCAAGTCATTGGGCTATGGAGTCTACAAAAGGTCATGGAAATTTAAACAATGAATCAGCGTGCAAATATAACATGGTCAAATGGATCTTCAAGGTTTGTGTGAGATGAAATGAACATCAAGTTTGTGAACATAGTAGGTGTAAAAGGGCAGTTAAGAATCCTTGAACAAATACCTTTAAACAAGAAGGGCACTTAATACTACTCAACATAAAGAAGTAATAATAAGACAGGGCAAACTAGTAACCCTTTGATTAAACTCAAGCAAATAAGCATTCAAGACAAACAGTCCAGTGAACTATAGAAGGCAAGAAACTTGTAAAACTTCTAGTGATTTCACCTTAAAGATTAGAAAACGTTTATGATAGACATATAACATATATCAAGGAAGAGGGAATGCCTAAACATCAATGATCAGAGCTATAAAGACCTTCAAGGCAACCTTTCAAGAATGGACAAAGGGCGTGATCAAAACATAAACCTCTTTGGCTAAACCTAATCAGTGATACTTCAAAGAAAGATCTTAAGAACAATGTTTAAGTAACTTCAAACAAGCAGGGCTAACCATAAAACGCATTTTATATCTACTGTATTGAATCATTCATAATATAAACAAGCATAAGTGGGTCTAGAGAGCAACTAAGAATTCTCTAAACTAACCTAGCAGAGGAAAACATAGAGGCAATAGGGGACAAACAAAGCTAAGGTGCCTCTAAACAACATTTCTTAGTCTAAAACTTTTGTCCTACTGCAACATAGAAATATGAAACATAATTATAACAGAGAAAAAAATGAACTAAATAGGAACATGTAACCATTAACTATGCTCAGGGATCTTGCAAGGAAGCCTTCTCCAATGTCAAGCAAGCGAAGCCATCCACAAACACCAAGAACCAATTTCTCTTCAATCTCCAAAACTATGTATTAGTCACAAGATTCGTCAAATGCCAACATTTTACAATAAGGCCCTCATGCTCTATTTATCTAGCAAAGGAGGGCAAAAACCCTAACTAGGGTTTGAAAATGTCATAAATACCCATAAATGTCATTTATGTCTAAGAGACCATGCAAGGCCCAAGAGATAAATATATAATGAAATAAATGAAAAAATAAATCCAAACACCTAACTTTGGAGTGATTTGCCCCAAAAAAACACTAAAATGTCTTTTTTCCATAAATGAGTGTCTTTTGTTGACTTTTGCACAAAAGGGCGCAATAGTGAGGTCTGAAGGCGCAGTGCCTGCACAAGAAAATTGGGTCCACTTGCAGCCAACTTTTGATGGTCGTCCCGACGTCAGAATTGGCTCCGTGATGGCTCATGGCAAAGCCTTTTGAGTCTACTTTCCAAAAAATCCTTTTTTTATCTGATTGGAATCCATAAACCGGTTCAAAAATTAAATCTCCCAAGGCTGCACAAGGCGCAACGCCAGCCCTAAAAACATGGCAGAAAGGTGAAAATTGGCATGTTTTTGGGCCTTTTAAGGGACCAAAAATGCTCCAAATGCTCTGAAATTTGGTGAGCATGTTGTACTTGAGATGAGGATTCCAAAAATGTAAATTTTTCCTCCTGAGAATGCTTGTAGGAAAAGCGTGGAGCCAATGGTGTTGTGCTTTCAGCCCTTCAAATCAGAAAAAACCAAAAATTTACCAAAATTTGAAAATATCTTCTTCATGGAGTTTAGGAGGCCTGTAGAGAAGCTTCAGCAAGAATTCCAAGGTTTTCTTGGTCTTTTTCCTCCTTGAGTGCTTGAATTTCGGCAAGGGCTCCTTTGAGCTTAGCCCTTACAATTTGATTTTTCAATGCATAGTGCTTGGCCATATTTTTCTGTAGGCCAAGGTCCCTTTTTTTCTTCTTTAGCTGCTTGTTTTCATCTTCGTAATACTTAATAATGTACTTTTCCATGCCAAGGTTTCTTTCTACTTCTCTAATCTGAGCATCCTTGCTTTGGAGCAACATGCTAGTGACCCTCTCCTCATCTTCATTTTCACTGTCAAGGTCAATATGAATGAGTTCAAATTCCTTTTCCACCTCATGATTTTCTTCCTCTTCTTACTTTATTACCTTTGTTTTTCCTTTTTCTAGTTGCTTTCTAGAAGTGGAAGGCATGACCCCTTGCCTTTTAGAGGCAGCAAACACATATCTTTCTCCTCTTTGGTATGTCAAAGGAAAAGTTTCAACTCTACTGCCCTTAACTGATTTCTGCACTATCATCATTACCACTATCAGGAGCCTCATCAAACTTTGTTTCATTGTCTTTTGTCTCCATATTTTCTGCACTATTCTTTGTACTACCTTCATCTTTTTCATCATTACTGCTAGGAGTCTCATGGATGTGATATTTACTACTGTTATCAAACTCTTCATTTTCTTCACTGTTGTCATCAGCTTCACTGACTTTTTGGTCTTTGGTGTCACTGTTGTCCTTGGCATCATCATTTGTCTCTTTGTCACTTTCTTCATTTGTATCCATACTACCTTCTACCTCTTCATTTTCTACATCATCATTTCCCTTATCATCACTAGAAGCCTCACTATTTTCACTGTCATTATGGCTCTTAGTTTCACTCTCATGCTCTTTTTTGTGTTCCTCCTCACTGTTGCTTTCCTTATCATTGCTAACATCATCATTTTCTTCTATTTCCATGCTTTCTGCACTCCCTTCATCATTTATTTCTTCCATGCTGACATCACTTCCCTCTGCCTCTTCATTTTCTTCCTCTTTACTGTCCTCTTCTTCATCATTGCTTGATTTATCATTTCCCACTCCTTCATTCTCATTTGATGGTTCATCTTCAATTCTCTCATTGTCTGAAGCATTAGGAGAGGGTGAGGAAGGAGGATGGGATGATGAGGGCACATTTTGTTGAGGATGGGGTTGTGGGTTTGTGAAGACCTCATGGGAAATGAAAACCTCCCATGGAATACCCTGTTGCTCTAATTGATGTAGCACGACTATATTGATCAAAGAGTTATGGAACAAACTTTGCATTTGTTGGTAATATTTCCTCTTTTGTACAATAGAGGACATCTTGTTAATACTCGTGTAGAGGTAGTAGGGTAAAAGAAGCATCTTAACCCTAGTAAAGTGCATCAGTAATCTGATATGATAGGAGTAAATTCTAGCTCACATGTAAAATATTTCATGATGACCCTCATCAAGGGTACATACCTCTCCAGCAAATGTGAAAAACCGAAGATATATTTGTAGCCTTCTTTGTATCTGGGTTTAAGAAATGGGTCATAGCAGCTTATATCTAAATTGGCTCTTTTGAACCATTTTTCACCAACATTAAGCATCCCAGTGGCAATATAAATGGCATCTGATGAAAGCTCAAAGTTTACCCCTGCGAGATTCACTTGTTTATCATGTAGGTTGAGGATAAATAACCTAGCGAGCTCACGGTGACTTTGTACTTGGACTTTTTCACAAAAATGAAAACGCCCTACATTTTGGAAACATGTGATAATCATAGGAGAGGCATTATGCTCCATAGTGTATTGGGGTTCAAACCTATTAACTTTCCCACCTCTATGTTTTCGCCTCCTAGGCACTTGGCCTTCTTCACCACTACCATTTCCTCCTTCTCCTGACATTTTAATTACTGTTGTTTTGAAACAAACCCTAGCTCTACTTGTGAAGTTGATATTAAAAGTGACATAATGATGGTAAGAAGGCAAATTTTTCAAGTGAGTGATATGGATGAATTAAGGTGTAAGTGTATGACTATGAGGGAGAGCTAGAACTCAAGGAGAAACATCAGCTACTTGTTATAATTCTGCTCTGATAGTAACTTGCACTGATGTCAATTTTGAAATGGAGGAGGCAATGTAAGGTCACTTTGTTTTCAGTGTATGGAGTAGAGCCTTTAAGCTTTGATGGAGGACCAGCTTCAAATCACTGCAACCACACTACTTCATCCCTGTTTGATTGTTATCTTCTTGTTTGCAGGTGATGGAGGTTTAAATAGGGCTTTTAGTATGAAGATTAGGGTTTTACCTTAGGGTTTGGTCAACCTCTATTAACATCAAACCATCAAAATTCATTGGAGGGAAAAGGTATGACATCCACCTACCAATTAGCAATGATTTGAAAACCCTTGATAGAAACTTGGAAGTGTTTTTGATGTTTTTTGGGCGTTTGTAGGTGTAGGAGGAGTTTCAGACAAAAAATGCAGTGCTTGCATGCATGTCAGGCCAGTCGGGCTTCCCTGCCGAAAGCATAGCACCTGCACACGTCTGCCTGGGGTGTCGGGCTTCCCTGTTGAAAATGCAGCACCTGCACACCTCTTGGGCCTGTCGGGTCTGCTGAAAATGTAGAGCTGAACACGCAGCACAGTGGGTTGCTGGGCCTGTCGGGATTCCTAGGCAAACCCGCAACGCGCCTCTAAACACGCAACGCAGTGCAAATTTGCACATGAAATTCCTCCGAACGTACAGCTCCTGACCCTAAATGCATAGCGCCGACTTGAATGCACAACGTCGGGTAGACTTTCCCAAATTTTGATTAAAGTTCCCAATTTTCTCTATTGGGTGCTCTGATTATCTTTGCAGGTGCACAATAAGTTATGTGAAGGAAAAAATTATCCTTTATAGCATAGGAAAATAAATCAAAGTTTGAGAACCCACTTTTCTAATGTTTTTTTACTCCTTTTCTTTTAACTGATATCCCCTTGACCCTTTTTTTTTGTAGGTGGCTAAAAAACATTTAAATGGCCCTTTCCTTTTTCTCCTTGAGTTTGACATATTCACTTTATGTTTTGAAGGGCTGCACATAGTAATATTTTCAAAGTTTCGTGTGCTTTTCATCATAACATTCAATCTGTCTTTCTTACCTTTTTCTTTCTAATCATTTTTTCTTTGTTTGCTCTGCAGGTTGCTGATATGGTGAACTTGACTCCTTCTGTAATGCTGGGGGCTTTGATGAGTTTTCTTTTGACACCTTAGTGAATAAAAACACAAGGCAACATCATGAAAACACTCCTCTGGCAACTTTTGATCAGCAGATGTCTGAAATGATAGTTTAAAATTTCCCATTGATACAATTCACCTCCTTGTTCTACAGATTTTGTTTGAGTCACATGATTGACTGTGATTTGGCTTGTTTATGTCTTTCAACATTTTCACTCAGCAGGTGTTATGAAACCCTAAAGTGCCTCTCCCTTTTATCTTTGAAGCTCGCTAACCTTATTTTTGACAACTTTAGAAACTTACACAGTGGCAATATCTTCAAAACCTATTTGTTCTTACCTTGGAGCTCATACCATGTTTTTCTATCTTTTTACCACTAAGTGTAAATCACTGAAATGAGAGCTTAACCTTCCTTCCACTAATACTCTTTGCATCCTTATTCTTTTGAGGCAGCGAAACACTTCACCTTGGAAAACCGTGGATGTTACTTACATCAGTCCCTTCAAATCTTCATTCTGTTGTCATCATGGAGGCCTAACATCTTCTCTTTACCTCCTTTTACTATCTTTCCAAAACCCTAGGTTTCTGGGATGTTTGAGAACAATTATCAGTGTTGTCTTCTAAGTTCTCTATAGCCCTTTCAAGTTCATTCATTTGTGTTCAATTCACCTCACCTTTTTCCCTATTTCATTTATAACTTCTAAAAAACTTCTTCCATGTGTGGTTTCCTTGGTGTGCCTCCTCCATGTGTTTTTGTTGCATTGGATCTCTACTTTGCCTAATGTTGACCCAATTAGGCTTAGAAACCCTGATTATCCTTGAACACAAATTTTTCCCTCTATCTTTGATGTGCATGTCTTCATTGAAGAGCAGGCCTCTTACCTTAAAAATTCTCCACTAATAGTCACTTTAACACTCCTGCAGAAATGTCAAAATGCACAGTTGCCTTTTGCAGAATTTAGACTTGATAAGGTGGCCTTCTTAGGAGATTTTCTGATCTTTCTTGGACAAACATGTGTTGATATTGTCTTGCATTTGAACCAGCTTCTAGTACGGGAAAAACAGAACTTTAAAACACCAATGATGACCCTACAACCTATGTAACCCTAATGACCTAGTGGGAGGGTTTTTTGACTTGGCCTTTGAATGAAATATAGTTTGGGGTCTCCAAGTGTAAAAACAAAGCTTTGGAAAATTGAGGTATTCAAGATCCAAAATCCAATGTACTTGATTTATCTAAAGATCCTATAGAGATAGTTTTGATACCATCAATGCCTGAGGCAACTGGTGAACATGGGGAAGAGCAGGCTGATTGGTAACCCTAGATGGAAAGTGGAGGGGTGAAGAAAAAGAAAAATAGAGTGCTAAGGTTATGGGTGGGAAAATAGGATATAGATGGGTATGGGGTTGTACCTATTTTTTTTCCTGCCCTCTTTTTCTTTATTTCTTTTTTGTTTTGTTTTTGTTTTTATGATCTCTCATCATGCAATGTTATGTACAATGAATGAAAGCTTCAAACTAGGAATTCTGGTAAAAATAGTGCTTGAAAATCCTACCATTGACAGAACCTCCAAATAACTCTACTCCATCCAGCTCTTGTAAACAGAAATCATTGTTACCTCTAATTGAATGAATGATGTAAGGATCCTTCCACAAATTTTCAAACTTTCCATGCTCCCCTTTGTATTTTCTCATTGAATCTTGCTCCTGAACTTTGTCTCTATCAAAGATCCTTCTTAGGCGAAGTAGGTATTCTTCATTAGTTTTAAAACAAACAATGATGTCATCAAGGTATATCATAATGAAGTAACTCAAATCAGGGATCATGGCCCTTTGAAAAGTGGCTTCCACATTCCTTAACCCATAAGGCATTTGGTCATACATGTAGGTACCCCAAGGTGCTTTGAAAGTGGCTTTATGCTGATTAGTTGGAAGTATTATCACCTGATTTTAACTTGAAACACTACCAAGAAATGACATCTTGTTAGAACCTTCTACCCTTTGCAATGTATGATTTATCTTAGGAAAAGGGTATTTGTTCTTCAAGGAGGTTTATCTAGGTTTCTAAAGTCTATACATAGCCTATACCCCCTTGTTTCCTTCTTACTGACATAACCTGCTCCAAAGGTTTCTGGTTTTCTTTGAGAGGAATCCTATTTTGAATAATGTTTATGTCATAAGGCTTTAAGCTCTCATCACCATACACAAAAGCATCTTTAAACTCTTTTCATAGTTCTATGTATTTTTGTTTTATGTGAGGTGGAAAAGTTTTGGATAGCTTGATCATTTTGGGTTTATCTGGGCTTCCTATGTTCCATCCTTCTATATCAGCCTCGGCAGATTCCACTTTTGGCTCCCTAGCAACATCATTGAAGTCCAACAGCTCTTCCAAATTGACAAAACCTCTTGGTGATGAGTTATCTTTGTATCGCAGTACCTTAAGGTCCTTTTGATCCAGGTCCCTAGAAAGTTTTGCTATATGAAAGTGTTCCATCATTTTTACATTGGCATAAGGGAATGATTCTATTTTTTATGTTTGTTCTTCATTTGGGAAATCTTGTTCAGGCTCTAAGCTTGGTTTTGGTATTGCAAATTTATTCTTAGATTGTAGAAAATCAAGTTCAGCTTTGCCATTATGTTGTTGTTTCAGGTTGCTAGAGTTTTGGCTGTTGACTTCTTCATTCAATGTCTAGTTTCACTGTTGTTGTATGCCTAGATCTGTCTCAATTTCATTTACTTGCTCATAAATGTCTTCTTCATTATATAAGATAAATGAGTCTAGATCTGAATGGATGGAATAAATAGGTGTGTTTTTTGGCCTTTCTTGGCTACTAACCATATACTTCATGTGTGATTCCCAATACAATATCCTTGTTTTGTTAAAAACAAGGATGGTAGCTTATGACATGTCTAGTTGGAGGTTCCCTTGAATTTTGGCTCCCCATGATCTAGATAAAAGCATGCCATACTTGGGGGGAATGTCTGTCACTACTATGTCCATGACCAGGCCCTTAGCAAGGACATTGGGGGAATTTTGAGGTCTAAAATGGGCCTCCTAAGGAAAATTTACAATCAAAATTCACTTTATGAGAACCAATCACATTTTAGGGGATGACATCATCCCTAATGGTTGAGGTGGCATTACTTGAGTTAAAGGTACTTACTTGTCACATTCTCAATGTTGGATAAAAACTCATGGTTAACCATGGTAGTGCTCTAAGTAATTTTAAAGTCATAAAGTAAAGTACTCATAATAAATGCCATTTCACACTTTTTGAATAAAATATTATTATTGTCATTTCATATTTTTTGAAAGAAACAATGCATATCACTACACAACCTTCATGTATTTTCACACTTTTCAATAAATATTATATTTGTATATTTTCAAATATTTATTTATAAATCAAATCAGTCCAATATGTAATATAAAATTCATACATAAAACAATATCTTATATTATATTATTTTTATAAAGTTTATTAATTACATGTTATTATATAATTTAAATAATATAAATTTTAATTAATAGTATATTATATAATAAAGAATTTATGAATTTATATTTATATTTTTATTTTAAGTTATTTAATTACAAAGGACAAATGCATTAGTTGTGCAATGATATTGTTTTTTTCTTGAAAAATTCATTCTTATTTATAGTCACATCAATACAATTTTTTTATTAATTTTATTTTAGTACAAATTTTGAATTGAATTTTACCATGGTTACATGGATTTTGGTGCAAAAAGTGAATTGCAAATTTATAAATATTATTTTATTTGTTTAGTTATTATTTTATTATTTCCTTAGGAGGCCCATTTTAGACCTCAAAATTCCTCTAATGTTTGTGCTAGATTTACACACAGATCCTTGATTAGACCCAAACATTTGACTCTACTCGAATCGAAAGAGTACAAGTCTTTGTAAGGTTTGGTTATTTCTAGGTCTAATCTCTCCATCACTACCTTTGGCATGAGGTTCTGAGAGGCACTAGAGTCTATCATGGCATTGTGTAAGATTTTTTCATGAATGTTTAATCCAACATAAAAATGAGGGACAACTCCTTCTTGATATTTTCCCTCTACCTCAGGTCCAAACAATAGCTCTGGTTTTTCATCAGTCAAGTTTAGAGTGTCAGTATCATTCCCCATGTTAAAAAATTTCAATACTTGGGACCTATACACATCTTGGGTTACCAGTTTAGTGAGAGGTATGGTTATTTTGATCTTGGCAAATTCTCCCTCAAAACTGAAAGGTGCTAGTGTTTTTGACATATTTACATCTGTTTTGTCACACAGTTTTTTCAGCGATTTTGGTTTGCTGAGTTTTATTAGGACTGTCATTTAGAGAAGATTTTCCAGGGCCACTAGTGGAGGTACTAGGGCAGCTTGGGTCACCATTTTGTTGGCTCATTTTGTCTTTGTTTTGATCAGGTTTCTTAGTCATTATGGTGGTGTTTTCTGCTGTTTTCTTAATGATGCTTTCAGGGGCTTACTTAATAGCAGTTTCTAATTTGTTCTTCTTGGAGGTTTCTTGGTTCTTTTTGCTCAGAAGGTCATATTGCCTATGGACCACCATTATGGCATTTTCAAATTCCAATTTGTAGTCTTCATAATCCTCATAGTTTGTTTTAGTTTGATTTTAGGAGAAGAAACATTGTCCTTCTTCAGTAAGAAAAAAATCACCCTCGTGATCAGAGCCTATCAAGTTTACGTGGTTTTCTTCTGGCTGTTCAATCTCTCTTTCCTCTTCATCTACATAGTTGTCTTGGAAATGAGGCCTAATTTGTTGGTCATTGTCTCTTTTTCTGTTTTGGGGAGGGTCTCTTCTGAACTTTTAGTTCCTATTTCTATTTTGGGGATTTTCTTGGCTTTCCCTAGGAGGTGTTCTTTCACTCAAGTTGATCATTTCCATCATTCTTTCCATTACCCTCACTAAATTGTCAATTCTGGCATCAGATGACGAGGTTGAGGCCATAGTTTCATCTTTGTATGTAACTCTCTTTTTTGATCTCATCCTAGCCATTTTTTCAATCAGATTGGCCTCTACACTCACAGCTACCCTTTGCATGTCTTCTAAAGTTAGGGGATCCCTCTCTCTCAATTGATAGGCCATGTCTGGATCAAAACCTTATGGAAATTTTGCTAAGGCTAAGCCTTGTGGGGGTTTCATGCTTGGTGGGAGGACATTGTAAACACTATTGAACCTAGTGCAATAATATTGGACACTTTCCCCAAAATTTCTCTTAAGGTTGGTATATTCTGAAATGATTTGGAGAGGTTTTTTATTGATTTCCCACTTGTTTATGAATGTATTGTAAAGGGAAGGGAGATCATGAATGATGTTAGGAGTCAAGATTTTGAACCATTTCTTGGCTTCCCCTCCTAGACTCTGGGAAAATATCCTCATTTTTATGGTCTCCTCTTCTAATTCCATGTAGTCAAAAGCATCATTTATTATCTCTATATGCTCTTGGGCAGTTGTAGAGTTAGCTTCAGTGAAGTGAGGGATTTTGGATTGGTAGTCATTTGGAAAAGGTATTAAAGGTTGTGGTTGTGTCAGAGGGGCATACCATGCTGCCATGATGAGAGCTAATGGAATCCAAGGAGGATTTACAAGGAGAGGGTTTGTGAGAGGGGGTGGAGGATGAAGTGGAGTGGTTTGCACAGTGGTGGTATGAATGGGTGTGGTGGAATTACTTGGACCAACAAACTAATTTTGAGTAGACATGGAATAGAATGAGCCAAAGTGATGGAGAAGCTAAAAATCAGGAGGAGTGGAAGGAGAGGCTTCTCTACTAAGGCTCTACTGCAAATCTATGGGCTCAAAGTCAATATAGTCAATCCCACCTTGTGACTTAGTTCAGAAAAGGTTTCTTGTATGGTGTAAGTCAAACTGGGGGTCTTGCAAGGCATGCGTGTTGGGCTAGTTGGGCTTCCCTACTGAAAGTGCAGCACCTGCACATGTCTGCACGGGGTGTCGGGCTTCCCTGCCGAAATCACAGCGCCTACATGCCTCTCAGGCCTGTCGAGTCTGCTGAAAACGTAGCGCTGAACGCGCAACGTAGTGGGTTGTCGGCCCTGTCGGGATTCCTAGGCGAACGCACAATGCGCCTCCGAACACATAGTGTATGCCTCTGAATGCACAACATAGTGCAAATTTGCACAGAAAATTCCTCTGAACGCGCAGTGCTTGACCCTAAATGTGCAACGCCGACCTGAACGTGCAACGCCTTGTATACTTGCCCAAAGTTTGACTGAAGTTCCCAGTGTTCTCTCTTGGATGCTCTAATTATCTTTGCAAGTGCACAATAAGTTATGTGAAGGAAAAAATGATCCTTTATAGCCTAGGAAAATAAATCAAAGTTTGAGAACCCACTTTGCTAATGTTTTTTTTTCTTCCTTTTCTTTTAACTGATATCCCCTTGACCCTTTTTTGTTGTAGGTGGCTAAAAAACATTTAAATGGCCCTTTCCCTTTTCTCCTTGAGTTTAACATATTCACTTTATGTTTTTAAGGGCTACACACAGTAATATTTTCAAAACTTCGTGTGCTTTTCATCATAACATTCAATCTTCCTTTCTTACCTTTTTCTTTCTAATCATTTTTTCTCTGTTTGCTCTGTAGGTTGCTGATATGGTGAACTTGACTCCTTCTGTAATGCTCGGGGCTTTGATGAGTTTTATTTTGACACCTTAGAGACTAAAAACACAAGGCAACATCATGACAACACTCCTCTGGTCACTTTTGATCTACAGGTGTTTGAAATGATAGTTTAAACTTGCCCATTGATACTCTTCACCTCCTTGTTCTGCAGATTTTGCTTGAGTCACATGATTGACTGTGCTTTGCCTTGTTTATGTCTTTCAACATTTTCACTTAGAAAGTGTTATGAAACCCTGAAGTGGCTCTCCCTTTTATCTTTTAAGCCTACTAACTTTATTTTTAACAACTTTAGAAACTTACACAGTGGAAGTATCTTCAAAACCTCTTTGTTCTTACCTTGGAGCTCATACCATGTTTTTCTATCTTTTGGCCACTGAGTGTAAATGATTGAAATGAGAGCTTGAACTTCCTTCCACTGATACTCTTTTCATCCTTATTCTTTTGAGGCAGTGAGACACTTCACCTTGGCAAACCCTGGATGTTAATTATAGCAGTCCCTTCAAATATTTCTTCTGCTATCATCATGGAGGCCTAACATCTTCTCTTTACCTCCTTTGACTATATTTCCAAAACCCTAGGTTTCTGTGATGTTCGAGAACAATTATCGGTGTTCTCTTCTAAGTTCTCTATAGCCCTTTCAAGTTCATTCTTTTCTTTTCAGTTCACCTCACCTTTTTCCCTATTTCATTTATAATTTCTAAAACACTTCTTCCATGTTTGGTTTCCTTGGTGTGCCTCCTCCATGTGTTTTTGCTGCATTGGATCTTTGCTTGGCCTACTGCTGACCCAATCAGGCTTAGAAACCCTAATTTTCCTTGAACAAAAACTTCTCGCTCTATATTTGTTGTGCATGTCTTCATTGAAGAGTAGGCCTCTTACCTTATCAATTCTCTACTGATAGTCACTTTAACACTCCTGCAGAAATGTCAAAATGCATAGTTGCCTTGTGCAGAATTTGGACTTGATAAGGTGGCCTTCTTAGGAGATTTTCTCATATTTCTTGGACAACCATGTGCTGATCTTGTCTTGCATTTAAACCATCTTCTAGTATAGGAAAAATAGAGATTTAAAACACCAATGATGACCCTACAACCTATGTAACCCTAATGACCTAGTGGGAGGGTTTTTTGACTTGGCCTTTGACTGAAATCTGGTTTGGGGTCTTCAAGTGTAAAACAAAAAGCTTTGGAAAATTGAGGTATTGAAGATCCAAAATCCAATGTACTTGACTTATCTAAAGATCCTATAGAGATAGTTTTGAGACCATCAATGCCTGAGGCACCTGGTGAACATGGGGAAGAGAAGGTTGATTGGTAACCCTAGATGGAAAGTGGAGGGGTGAAGCAAAAGTAAAATAGAGTGCTGAGGTTATGGGTTGGAAAATATGATATAGATGAGTGGCATGAGCCCATGATGGGTCTTCTATGAGTGGTAGGTTAAGCATGGAATGGAAAAATAGTAGAATAGTGAAGAATTTGGTATAAGGGTAATGAAGGCAATGAGATTTCTAAAACTCACAATATTTGGGAATATTGTTTTTAGAAATATAGGGAAAACATTTAGTCATCTAAAAATAACAAAAATTACTGATGACTGACATCTGCAACTTGTGCAAAAAACTAAAAAAAAAAGCCATTTCCAACCAGAATTGAAACCTGCCACTATTCGGACCCCTTATACAAAAAAGTTCTCGATATTTCAGGTAATTCTAATACCTGCCACCATCAATTAAGATAATTAATTAATAAATTGAATCAAATAGATGGCTTCCCAAACCGTCCAAATTGTAAACCCTTTGCAATCACCCCCGTTAGATGTCGACCACACTCCTTTGGTTGATAAAGACTTTAAAATAAATGACATTGTGACTAATAGCAATATCTTAGAACTCCATTGTTGGAGCCATGAAAAAATTGTTGATCAGGAAAATGATATTCATCTGTGGGACTCTAACCTGCCAAAATACACATTTCCACAAATCTACTAGTTCCTTGAATTCATTAGACTATGCCAACTCAGCTATTTTCCAAATGAAAGAAGCATAGTCACCCCTGACCAAGAAATCTTAATTACTAGCACTGCTTAATCCATTAACCAAATGCTGCAGATTCCATTACAACTAGAGGGAGTGCCTTTATCCATTGAAACCCATACTGAGCTTTATCTAAAGCTATATTTTCCTAAGAGATCTCAAATCTTTCAGACTTTCCTCCCCAAATGAGCTCAAATTCCTAAAAGAAACCAAGCATACTCTGCTACCACGTTCCCAGAATGAACCAAAAAAATTGTGACCATGTTTTCCTGTATCCTAGGATATTTTACTCATGAGTGGGTAGATGAATCCATTATTGGTTTCATCTCTAATTTTTTCCCAGGCTAGCGTCCATCTATACTTTTCAACTTTTCCCAATTCCTGGCAAATACAATTCCTGATCAATTGATCAAACTGCCAGAAGAAGGAGTGTTCAAATACTCCCCAGTATTATTTCATTTTCTCATATATTTTCAATCAGAAAGGTTTATAGTCAGCCTACAAAAACTAGACAAAGAGGGTAATCCCCAGTCTGATATCTTTTGGATATCTTTGATCATAAATGATTCCAATGAATTTAGTTTCAAATATTTTATTGATTCTTTTGTATACCCAGTAGTTAATATTCTTAGCAACAGTATTCAACCCAGAATCAGTGATGAAATCAGGAAAGTTCTACAGTTATCTGATCAGAGTAAGACATGACACTGCCATTTATATTTGAATCACAAAGAGATCAAAGTGTATGGAAGCTAACTAGTCCCATACAAGCTTCCCAAATACATCGCAATGATGATATTTTATTTAGAGTACATCAGACAAATATTGAATTCTGATGAGATAAATTTCCTTTCAGCCAAAATGAAAACCCAGTTCAAGATTAAAAAAAAAACCAACTAGGGCCTTTTATATGCAGCAGTAGGAATGTTGGAAAGGAAGCAGACAGATGCCTACAAGAGTTAAAGTTCAGCAACAGTTTCAAATGTTCATATGATCCCTTGGATGTCATAAGAAAATTAAGAATTAAGTTTAAACTCGCCCCTTTCATTCATGAATCTAAGCATGATATTGAGAAATATTTCAACCAGTCAGAGTGGTTGGGAAACACTTTATAGGAGGTGGAGGAGCATCTTGATACTAGTTCCATCTTGCTTACTATAGACTCATAGGATAGGAATTCAAAAAGGGATAGAGAAGAAGGATCTTATTTAGCAGAAGCTACATCTGATAGTAAATTCAAGCTTATGTACAGAAAGAAAACAAATTTGAACCAAGTAATAGAGCGGGAAGAGACAATTGAAACAAAAAACAGATATTGTTATCAGGGATGATGCACCCACAACACATACAGAAGAAACACCCCTGCCATCATCTTCCAGCATGGGAATAATTCAAAATAAAAATAGTGCAGATATTTCATCATCCAACAAGCCAGTTGAGAAAGAAAAGGATATCATTGATAGATGTAAAGAGATTAAAATAAAAAATGAAGAATTGAAGGTTGTTACATATGAACAATAATGGAAGAAAACTCCTACTGATCAGAGTAGGTTACTTTCATCTTATGACCTTAAGACAAGGAAAATGTAGATGACATTTCTACATCCAAAGGTACAGGCCCCCAAAACTTCAGAAGACTATAAAAAGACAAGATTTGAAGTTCTTTCCAAATATGTGCATCCAATTGACCAAATTGAATTTCACAAACATGTAGGAGATATTATATATTCAACCATGACACATAAATATCTAGATGTCTAGAAGTTGCAAAATTCCCTAACAAATATACAGTCACAGTTAAAGCTAGAAAGAGCTTCATCACAAGAAAAAGATAACAGGATTAAGTCACTTGAAGATTTGGTAATTGAAGTTGGCTATAATCCAACTGACATCAAGGCAGCATAAGAACTTATAAAGAAGAAAAATGCAGACATAGTTGCACTAAAAAAATAGTTTAAATTACCAACTACTGAGCATCCACAAGCCAAGGAGGTTTTGGAGACAGACAATCAAAAGGATGAGATGATGAATCTAATCATCCAGTTGGCAGCTCAAATAAAGGAAATGGAGACAGAGATGGATAAAATTGTACAGGAAAAACAAGCTAGCATGGAAGTAGTTCCCATTACTGCTATTCCCATAGTATCTACATCAACTCCAGCATCTACATCAGCTCCAGTATCTACATCAGCACTAGCATCAGCAATGCCAACAACCCATCCCACTGATGTTAAGCCCCTATATTAATAGTGTAGCCCCTTATTATGTTAGTGTAGCCCCCCTTATTGTTATTATTGTACCCCTGTAACCCCCATATTGTTATTATTATGCCCTTACATTATTATTGTTAGGTCGGCTAGGATTACATCAGGCCCCACTAGGATTATATCAGGGCTCCACTTTCGACTCCTATATATAGAAAGGAGGTTTTGTGAATTGTATCATCCAAGAATTGTGCATTTATGTAATGTATTGGAGGTTGCCCCCTCGAAGTGGCTTATTTCTAAGGCGTTTATATCTCTTTTCTTCTAATTTTGAAGCTGGTTACACAACATTTGGTATCAGAGCTTTGGGATTCTAGGGTTTCGCTGCTCCAAACAGGTCATCGTGGCATTTTCGCTATAACTTTTTTTCTACGAAGCTTCAGAAGCTGAAATTTCTAGGGTGCGAAGCTGAAATCTGAGGAAGGTTGTCTAAAAATTTCAGATCTTGGTTCGCAATATTTGAGGAGATATCATCTGTGGAAGTTAGGTATTTTTTCAGGCTCATAAACAGGTCATCGTGGCAATTGCGCTATAAATATATAGAAGGAGGGTTTGTTCATTTGTATCATCCAAGAGTTGTGCATTTATGTAATGTATTGGAGGTTGCCCCCTCGAAGTGGCTTATTTCTAAGACGTTTATATCTCTTTTCTTCTACTTTTGAAGCTGGTTACACAACATTTGGTATCAGAGGTTTGGGATTCTAGGGTTTCGCTGCTCCAAACAGGTCCTCGTGGAATTTTCACTATAACTTTTTTTCTACGAAGCTTCAGAAGCTGAAATTTCTAGGGTGCGAAGCTGAAATCTTGAGGAAGGTTGTCTAAAAATTTCAGATCTTGGTTCGCAATATTTGAGGAGATATCATCTGTGGAAGTTAGGTATCTTTTCAGGCTCATAAACAGGTCATCGTGGCATTTGCGCTATAAAGTTTTTTGTACGAAAGTTCAGAGTCTGAAATTCATATGGTGCGAAGCGGAAATCTTGAGGAAATTCGTCAAACAATTTCAGAGCTTGGTTCGCAATATTTTTGGAGATATGATCTGTGGAAGGTAGTGCTTTTTCAGGCTCCTGAATTTCATCTCAAAGAGGTGATCGTGGGAAAACTTCAATAACTCTCTCTCTGGGCATTGGATTGAAGTGCCGTAAAAATTGGTCGCAAGTAAACAGACTGAAGTTTTTTGGCTATCAATTTCAGAGACAAAGAACAAAACAGTGATACGTGGCAAGTCGTACAAGTTCGCTCTACTAAACCAGTCCAGAATTAGGTCATTGTGGGAGATTGGACACAACTTTGTCTTGGAGAATCCAAATCAGGTCAGACCTGTGGCATTTGAAAGAAGCTTCAGAGATCTACTACAGGGCTGAATTTCAGATATCAAAGATTTTCAACTATAGAGATAATTCAATTTCAATATCGAGCTCCTAAAAGCTAGTAAAAGGTGTGTATTTTTTTTTCCGAATTGCATAAGTCTTGTTTGAAGAATCAAGTTGAATTGATTCCACGGGCATCTTGTAGAATAGATATCAATATTGGATTCTAAAATGGCCCCTAAAAAGAATTCAACACCCATCAAGCCTTCAGAAGGCTCTACCATGACTCATGAAGATGAAGAATTGCAACATGATCTATCAAAATTACAAGAACAAGTGCAACAAATTTTACTCTCGCAAAGAGCAGCAAAAAATGAAATGGAAGTTTTGAAGAAAGGTGTGGAAGTGAAGATGGATGGTTTGAAGAAAGGCATGGAAGCTAAGATGGATGGCGTGGAAGTAAAGATGGAAGGTTTGAAGAAAGGCGTGGAAGCTAAAATGGATGGTGTGCAAGCTAAGATGGATGGCATGGAAGTGGGCATGGAAGCTAAGATGGATGACATAAAAGACAACATAGAAAACATGAATAATGATCTAAAAGCATGCATGGAAGGCTTAATGACAAGCTTAAAACCAGAAATGATTCCTAATGGCGGAAATATAGGAGAAGAACCTCATGATGAGAACAAAATAAATGTTAATCATGATTTCATAAACTCGAATTTTGGTGGGAAGAACCACCATATTCCAAAAATGGATATGAGGAAGTTTGATGGAAAGGATCCTGTAACATGGATACTACAGATGGAGCAATATTTTGATCTCCATAGCGTGCAAAACACACAAAAGGTACGCATTGCAACTTTACATTTAGAACAAAATACATTTGTATGGTATCGATGGCTTTGCTCCCGTAAAAAAATTGTCACATGGTCAATTTTTACGGAGGAAATGATAGCACATTATGAGGATACAAAGAGCAACACTTTCTTTAGCCAATTGATAAATCTCAAACAAAAGGGTTTAGTGGGGCAGCACATTGAGGACTTCCAAAAATTGAATATAAGGGTAACTAATATTCCAGAGGAACACAAGATTGATCTCTTCTTAGGTACTCTAAAGGATAACATCCAACATGAAGTTCGTGTTTTGGAGCCTGATTCATTGGAGAAGGCATTCAGGTTGGCAAGAAAAGTTGAATGTAAAATTATGGCGACAAGGAAGCCTACCACTCAATTCTATAAAGAAGGAAGTGTTGCTACGCCTAGATTTCCACAACCTACAAGGTTGACACCACAACAATTGGAAGAAAAAAGAGCAAAAGAGCTTTGCTACAGTTGTGATAGCAAATACACTAAAGGTCATAAGTGTGCTGAGAAGAAATTATTTTACATAGATTGTGAAGAGGAAGAAGAAAATGAACAAGAAGAGGATATACACCGGGAACCAGCCCCAGAAGAGGAAGAAATGAATCCGACCATATCGTGTAATGCACTGGCAGGAATTACCACTCCTCAAACTCTCAAGATAAAAGGACAAATCAAGAAGAAAAAGGTAATAGTGTTGATTGATTCAGGTAGCACCCATAATTTTATTCATTGTAAGGTAGCCAAGGAATTAAATAGTTTCCTATACCCAGCACCAGAATGTCAAGTGATGGTTGCAAATGGAGGAACTATAAATTGCTCTGGAAAATGCCATAATATCAAGCTAACCATGGGGGAATATGTGTTGACTAGTCCAATGCTTCCCATTCCTATGGGAGGTGCTGATGTTGTACTAGGAGTACAATGGTTACAATCTTTGGGGACGGTAGCTTTTAATTTTCAAGAACTTTTCTTGAAATTCTTTTCAGAAGGAAAGGAAGTCGAGCTACGGGGTATTGAAGGGAAGCCAGGAAGGATAATAAGCTCTAATGGCATGACAAAGCTTCTAAAGAAAGAACAACGAGGCGTAATTGCACAATTATGCTCACTAGAAGTTCCAACAACAAAATCATCTATTTCTGCAGATCTCCAACAAGTCTTGGACAATCATTCCAAGGTGTTTGAAACTCCCAAAGGACTCCCACCTATTCGTGATCATGATCATGCTATTCATTTGATTCCGGGAAGTGTTCCTCCAAACATCGGCCTTATATATATCCTTACTTCCAAAAGAGCGAAATTGAACGTATGATTGCAGAAATGTTAGAGGCGGGTATAATTCAACCTAGTCAAAGTTCTTTCTCTGCTCCTGTAGTATTGGTACACAAGAAGGATGGATCATGGCGAATGTGTCGGGATTATAGGGAGCTCAATAAGCTCACCATTAAAGATAAATTTCCCATTCCTGTGATTGATGAATTATTGGATGAATTACATGGAGCAATTTATTTTACCAAGTTGGATCTTCGTTCGGGATATCATCAAATTAGAATGAAGACTGAAGATATTCCAAAAATAGCATTTCGAACTCATGAGGGTCATTATGAATTTTTGGTCATGCCTTTTGGCCTTACCAATGCACCTTCTACATTTCAAGGGTTGATGAATTCCATTTTCAAGCCCTTCCTTAGAAAATTTGTGCAAGTATTTTTTGATGATATACTAATCTACAGCAGGTCCTGGAAGGATCATGTTGAACATGTTGACAGGGTGCTCAAACTATTGCAGGAGAAACAATTATATGCAAAAACATCCAAATGTTTCTTTGGAGTACAAGAGGGGAATATCTGGGTCATATTGTATCTCACGAGGGTGTTAAGGTAGAACCTAACAAAATTAAAGCCATTAAGGAATGGAAAGTCCCCACAACCATAAAGCAGTTGCGAGGATTTCTTCGGTTAACAGGGTATTATCGCAAGGTTGTTAAGAATTATGGGAGAATAGTAGCACCTCTAACAACATTATTGAAGAAAGATGCATTTTCATGGACTCCTGAAGCAACTAAGGCCTTTGAACATCTTAAAGAGGCAATGTGCCTAGCGGTTTCCTAATTAACATAGTGAAAGCAGTTTTACTTGGGGTAAAACTGGTCTTACATGGTGTACTTGGGTCCATCTAATGATGAAAGGTTAGATGACCAAGAAAGAACGAAGAGGTGGAAGCATTTCTTTGTGCCATTTCTATTATCCAACCAGATTGGATAACCGAAGCAAGAGATGAATGGAAGAAGGACAAAGATGTATGGACACTCATTCAAAGGTTGCAGCAAGATCCTAGTACATCTGATACATTTAGTTGGAAAAATGATTCCTTATGGTACAAAGATCGCTTATATCTTTGTAAGAATTCCCAGCTAAAACAAAAGATTCTTCTGGAATTGCACACTTCTCCTTTAGGAGGACACTCAGGATTTTTAAAAACTTACCACAGGGTGAAGAAAGAATTTTTTTGGGATGGCCTTAAATCTGATATTCAAAAGTTTGTGGCGGAATGTTTGGTTTGCCAGCAGAATAAAGTGGAGACAATTAAGACCCGGGACTTCTACAACCTTTATCCATTCCAAGTCAGCGTTGGGAGGAGATTTCAATGGATTTTATCACAGGTTTACCTAAGTCTGAAGGAAAGAATGTCATCATGGTGGTAGTTGATAGACTTACCAAGTATGCACACTTTTGTGCACTATCTCATCCATTTAAAGCAAGTACAGTTGCTACTACATTTGTGGACAGAATTCAAAAGCTACATGGAAGCCCAAGGGTTATTGTGAGCGACAGAGATCCCATTTTTACGAGAAATTTTTGGACAGAGTTATTTTCTTGTTTGGGTACTAAATTAGCTCATAGCTCATCTTATCATCCTCAATCTGATGGTCAAACTGAGATAGTAAATAAATGTTTGGAAGGATATCTTCGTTGTTTTGTATCTGATAAACAAACACATTGGGTCAAGTGGTTACCTCTTGCTGAATGGTGGTATAACACTTCCTTCCATACTGCAGCAAAAATGACCCCATTTATGGCACTTTATGGATATCATCCACCATCCATCACATCATCTTTAAGGGAAAATTCGAAGGTTCAAGCAGTGGAAGATCACATCGAGCATCAACAAGAAGTTCTCCAACTCTTAAAGGATAACCTGAATTTGGCAGAAAATCGAATGAAACAACAGGCAGATCAACATCGCAGCGAGAGAAGTTTTGATGTAGGAGATTGGGTATTTTTACGGCTACAACCATATAAACAAATGTCCCTCAAACAAGCTAAGAAGGATAATAAATTATCGCCAAAGTACTATGGTCCTTACAAGGTGTTGCAAAAGATTGGTACTATGGCATACAAATTGGAGCTTCCTGCTTCTTCGCGAGTACATCCGGTTTTCCATGTTTCATGCTTAAAGAAGGTTATAGGTGAAAATCTTCCAGTTCAAACAGTATTGCCAGAACTTGATGGGGAAGGGAAAATCATATTGGAACCTGAAGCAGTCATGGAAAAAAGAACTCGACAACTACGGAATCGATCAATTTCGGAGTATCTCATCAAGTGGAAGAACTTACCCACTGAAGATTCTACATGGGAGGATGAGAATTTTATACAGAAGCACCCAGAGCTACTCAAGTGTTGAGGACAACACTTTTTTGAAGGAGAGGGGCATGTTAAGTCCCTATATTAATAGTGTAGCCCCTTATTATGTTAGTGTAGCCCCCCTTATTGTTATTATTGTACCCCTGTAACCCCCATATTGTTATTATTGTGCCCTTACATTATTATTGTTAGGTCGGCTAGGATTACATTGTGGCCCCACTAGGATTATATTGTGGCCCCATGGACTCCTATATATAGAAGGAGGGTTTGTTCATTTGTATCATCCAAGAATTGTTCATTTATGTAATGTATTGGAGGTTTCCCCCTCGAAGTGGCTCATTTATAAGGCGTTTACATCTCTTTTCTTCTATTTTTGGAGCTGGTTACACAACAGACATCTTGTAGCGATAT